>JAABOM020128855.1:0-21397 GCA_011800125.2 Solanum clarkiae
AGAGGGTTGCCTATGTTTGCTCTCTTCTCTATTTTTTTCTAAGTATGGGAAGCTCTTGTCTTGAACAAGAGATGCATGCATATATATAGGAAACAACTCATCCATTTGAACCAATCAAAAGAGCCACACATGACTCTACTAACAATTTTAAATTTTAAAGACTACACTTTAGAAGATATTTACATTTGGTCCCAAAATTTTCCAAATTGAACCAATTAAGGACTTACGGGTTCCAACTTACGGGTTCTAACACTAATCATAAGTACATAGTATGTCCAACAAACACCTCTAATAAAATGATAGAACGGGGGCTAAGACAAGGTAACCGAGCTGACTCTCATAGTCAAATAGAACATAAGATAGTGTCTCAATACATAGATAAGAGGGAAATATAAACCAAAGTCCCCGAAATAGAGGACTTTCCAATAAGCTTGGGATTGCACTGTCTACTCACATGGAGGAGGAGGATGATCAACTTTGGCATTAGTTCCTACATAGTGTTATCATGTTGGCAAGAGTATGCGTTAGTACTTTGAATGTACTAAGTATGTGGGATGCAATTCAACAATAAACAAGCTCTATAGTCAAAATACATACATTAGACAATAGGTAGAGTATAACAATATGACATGTAAGATTGATGGATAAGTAAAACATGCTAGGGCAAATCATGCTTATATAAGATATCATATGTATAGAAGAGATCAAGCTAGAATCCCAACTTTGGATGGGAGATGCCATTCACACCTGAATACCCGGGTGGCAAGGTACTTCCCCATCACATGATAGATGTGATCAAACAAAATTTGGGCCACCCCTATAATTTGGTATGCCGCCAACTCCGCCTTCTCATTTGGCCCAACACCCATGATCGACAAGGTTTTGTAGACTTCATCAATAAACTCTTATGGATCCTCATCCACTTTTGACCCATGGAAAAATAGAGGATTCATCCTCAAGAAGTCCCTTACCGTAGATCCTGTGGTAGTAGCATGAGGGACATGGGCCCTTTGTTGGCCACCACTTGGGAAAGAATAGTAAGAGCATCCCGTAGCTCACCATTGGTGGGTTGCTCATTGGGAGTTTGGGCCCGTCTTCCTCTAGTATTCGACATGATCTAGCATGGAAAAGAACAATTCTTAGGGGGCAGAGGCGAATAATTATCACAACTCTATAGAACGACATAGGACATGAAGAAGGAAAATATTTCCTAAAACGTCTCACAACCTCCTTTTCATAGTTATGGCAAGCTTCCTAACCATGAATAGGACTTTAACCGATACAGTGTGTTGGACTCTGAGGATCTATCAACCTAGTGCTCTGATACCAAGTTTGGCATGACCTAAGTGTAGGGCCTAGACGTGATATGGCGAATGGGGAACCCGAAGGAACCCCAAACAAGCCTCTTAACTTTCCATTACACATCATTGGTTGGGGAAGCATATAAAGACGTAAAGATTTATAATACGGCAATGGGACTAAGGGAACTCATATAAACATCATTAAAAAGAGACAAGAGTCAAGCTTATCATAAGTACATAGCATGTCCAACAAACACCTCTAATACATAGATAGAGCGGGGGCCAAGACAAGGTAATAGGGCGCACCCTCATAGTCAAATAGAACATAAGATAGTGTCTCAATATAGAGATAAGAGGGAAATATAAACCAAAGTCCCCGAAATGAAGGACTCACGAATAAGCTTGGGATAACACCGTCTAGCCTTGTGGAGGAAGAGGATGATCAACATGGGCACCGATTCTTACATGGTGATAATATGTATGCAAGAGTATACATTAGTACTTTAAATATACTAAGTATATGGGATGCAATGCAACAAAAAATAAGCTCCATAGTCAAAATGCATACATTAGACAATAGGTAGAGTATAGCAGTATGGCATGTATGATCGATGCATAAGTAAAACATGCCAGGTTAAATCATGCTTATATAAGATATCGTATGTGTAAAAGAGATAAAACTAGAATCCAAACTTTGGAAGGGAGATGTCGTTCAAACTTCGAAACCCTGGTGGCAAGATACTTACCCCTTACATGGTAGATACTGTTCACACTCGAACACCCTAGTGGAAAGGTACTTACCCCTCACATGGTACATGTTGTTCACACCCGGACACCTTAGTGGGAAGGTGCTTACCCCTCACACAGTAGATACCGTTCACACCCGGACACCCTAGTGGTAAGGTGCTTAACCCTCACATGATTATCCGGGACCTTGTGCCCCTCGAACATAACATGTTCTAATACAACATATTATATTGGACATACATATATACATTATACATGTCATATCTCATGCTTTGAACCTTTAATTTCTCAAGAAACCATAACCAGAAATTTTATGAAACACTTAGCAAGTCTGTAATGAGGGTAAAATAGTATGCTATTTAGAGATGAAATCATGCAGGAAAATCAGTGATAAAACCCTTAATCAACACCTTACAACACCACCAAGACATTCAGATCAAAATCCTCATCAAATACAACATTAAATCTAAGATTTAGAGCTCAAAACATGCTAAAACAGTCATACTTTCATGAACATAAATCACTGTGCAGTAAATTTCTCAAAATACAAGACCCACATGTAAAATCTATTTTAAATCATGCAATATTAGTAAAAAGAAGGTTTAGCCACCATGGGTGGAAGGGACCAATGGTTCAACACCACATACCTTAGCTTTTGTGAAGTTCTTAAAGAAGACTACAAAGGAGATTTTAAGCTTGGGTGAGATCCTTGAAGAAATCCTTGAGATTAGCCTTGAGTTTGAGACTTGAATTTACGGTTAGAAATGAGTCTGTGTTTGGGGAATTATTGGGGAATATTTAGGGTGATATGAGGGAGAAATAAGGCTAAATATAGGTGAAAATATGTTTAGGAAAATTTAAATCCAACACTTAGAAAACTCTAGGCGAACTAGGAAAAGACAGTGCATAAATAACACGTCTTCGCTTCGTGGAGAGGACGTGGAGGCTCTTTGGAAATCACACCATGCAAAATTTTATAATTTGATTCCTTTGTGTTAAAATCGAGGTTAGACCCTTGTCACCCTAATTTGGACCCCTTGAACAAGAATATGATATAGGTTTTTCAAAATTCAAATGGATTTTTATATATATAGAAAACAAGTTTCTGTTTACTTCTGACGCACGTTTTCGAGCACTTTATGGGGTTGTTTCAAAGTATAGGTAAAAGCACATTCTGGAAAACTTAGCCCCAACACTTAGAAAAATCTAGACTCTCTAAAAAAACTGTGCAGAAAATCCACATCTCTGTGTCGCGGAGAGAACGCGGAGGCTCTCTAGAAATCGCACCAAGTATAATTTTATAATTCGATTCCTTTGGCTTAAATTTGATTTAGACCCTTGTTAACCTAATTTATACCACTTGAACAAGAGTATGAAGTCAGATTTTTGAAATAACCAATGAATTTTTAGATATACGGAAAACAAGATTCCCGGCACTTTCGAGGTACGTTTTTAGCACTTTTTGGGGTTGTTTCACTTGATGAAAATAGTCAAGCTTGCACCAACACAATTATGGGAGGCATGTTTCTTGACCAATATTTTGCATTAATATCCGCAAGGATGGAGCAAGTGGTTAAAATAAACTGAGCATAGGGTCAACGAGACTGAGGTGCAAGGAAAACTTCTTATGTGGTCAACACTAACAATGAGCAAGCAAAGGTCAATGAAGAGATCATGGAGTATCTTCCTCAACTTCGCACAAGTATGAACTTGGTCTTCAAGCAAAACAAAGCAAGTATCAAAGTGGTCACTCACTAACCTCCTAAGGCTCCCAACTATGAAAATCCATTCTTTGTTGAAGATGCTTGTTTTGTGAGTAATCAAGTGGTAGGTTTCCGGAATAACTCCCAAGGGTCTAACTCGGACTATTAGAGGCAAGGTTTCAAGAATCAGGGTCGGAACTACAACTGTGGTGTTGCTTATAGAGATAACCGAGGTGGTTACTATGAATGAAAGAGGATGATGGATGCCGAATGAGGTATAAAAGATGGTTATAGGAATGGTCCTTATGTTCTTCCCCATAATCTTGATGCAATGCCAAGCACTGCTAGGCTTGAAGAGGTGTTTGACAATTTCTTGAAGAGAGACAATTACCAAAATGAGACCTCGAAGGGAATGAAAGTGGATATTTCAAGTATAAATCAAAAAATAAAGTATCACTCAGTGGGAATTAAGCAACTAGAACAACAATTTGGGCAAGTTTCGGCATAATTGAACCAACGCCAAAAGGGTACCTTACCAAGCAATATGGTTTAAAACCCTTAAACTGAAGGACATTGTATGGCATTCATGACATGGAGTGGCAAAAGCACCATAGATCCCCCTATGCCAGTGATTATGGATGAGGTTGGTGAGAATGGTCTTGGTGATGAAGTTGTGGTTGAGGGAGAAGGGTTGCAAAGAAAAGAGGAAAGGGAGCACGAAAAATTTAAATTAATTCTAAGGACTCTTCCGCCTTTCCCTCAAAGGGTTGTGAAAAAGGAAGAGGAGGGTAAATTTAAACACTTTCTCTCGATGTTGAAGTAGCTATCCATCAACATTCCCCTTCGAGAAGCTTTGGAGAAGAAGCCTGGGTATGCCAAGTATATGAAGGATTTGGTGACAAAGAAACGTACTTTGAGCCTAGGTACGTAAGGCTACTTGAGTTCATATTATTTGGAATGAAACATAAATCCCTCCTCGGCACATAAAGGTACTTACCAACTCCAACACAACTATTTACTGTGTCTCCACTCTTTCATATATTCATATGCTCCCATAGATAGTCACCTTCAAATCTACATACATATGTGGATGCTAAGTTACATGTGTTCTTGTTGCTAAATAATGTTCAAGAGTAGTTTCATCTCATACGCATTTAATTATTTATGTAACGTACTCTTTTCATTGTCATATTGTCTTGTATGATCATCTATATGTCATACTACATATACAGCCCTACAACTTCAATATTGTAACCACCAAAAGGATCGTCTCAAAGGTAATTGAAAGATATAGTATATTGTTTATTGATGGGTGGTAGCCCAAGGGGTGGAAGAATCACCTATCCAGGGACGATCCTATCACAGGTGGTAGCCTTTGGGGTTAAGGAAGAACCTAGCCAGGGACGATCCCAATATAGTTTTACCACTGATCAGCTAGTCATTTGTATTACGTGTTGTGAACAGATTATACAGTAAAGGTAAAGTGATATAAAGAACATAAAGTACATGATCCCAAAGTATAACCAAAGGTGGTCTCCTATCCTACACTAGCGTATAGTTTCATTTGAGTTGTTACTTCATATACAACATTTCCTACCTTACATATTCAATACATTATCTCGTACTAATGTCTCTTACAGGGGACCTGCATTTTATGCTGCAGGTACAGGTGCTAGTAGATCTCCCCAGTAGGAGTACAGGACATCCAATCACTGATACCAAGCTCCAAGTTACTTCGGGGCTTTGTTTGTGTCTAGAGCTTATATGGTTATATTGTATAATTAGTCAAGGCAGGGCCTGTCCCAACCCTTGTCAGATACTTTTTCTTTCTAGAGGCTTTGTAGACTATGTAAATTAAAGTATGGTCATGTCTCATACTTTAAACACCACGGCCCCAATGGCCTAGGCATATACATTTTCTTTTGGCTTATTATCACTGTATATTTTCTTAAAGACATGTCAAATGTAAGAATCCCTTATAATATGTATAGAAATTGCATAGATACTGGTTGGGTCTCTCGGGCCTTATCGGAAATGGGTGCCAGTCTGCCCTATTAGAACTTTGGGCATGACAGTTTTGCTATGTTTGTAGCTAGAAATCTTTGATCTATTGAAGTATTTGAGGAGGGGTTTTGATGTATGTTGTCTAAGGGTATTGCAAGGTTTTAATTGATGGTTTTGTAATGGATTTTCTTTGATGATTTCATCTTTATATTTCATGGTTTTATACCAGCATTACACACCCTCTAAATGTTTGATAAAATTTTTGGATGTGGTTTCTTGAGGAGTTGAATGTCCAAAGCATGAGATATGATATGATTGACTATATGATTATGAAATGAGCTTATGTATATGATTTACTCTATATAAAATATTGCATTAGACCATACGTGATCTCAGGGGACAAGAGCTCGGGTAACTGCGGTGGGGGTTTGTACTCATCAACCATGTGAGGGGTTTGTACTTCGCTGTCGTGGTGATAAGGTGTGATTATCATCAACCATGTGTGGGGTTTGTACCGCACTACCAAAGTGATGGGCTGAAACCATCATCAACTAACCAAGGGTTTGTACCTTGAAAATCTAGCTTGGTCTCTTCTACATATATGTTATCCAATATGAGCATGAGTTATTTAAGCATGTTTTACTTGTTCATTGATCATACATGTCATATTGTTATATTATGCCTATTGCCTAATGTTACGCATTTTAACTATAATGCCTAATTCTTATTCAATTGCATCCTACATACTTAGTGCATTCCAACGTACTAACGACCTTATTCTATGTTTCTATTGTCATGTACTGAGACACTCTTCTTTATTTCTATTTTGACTATGAGGGTGAGTACGGTTGCTTTCTCTTGGCCCCCGCTCTTGTCTATGTATTACAGGAGTTTGTTAGACTTGTTATGTACCTATGCTAAGAGCCTTGACTCTATGGTTCTTGATGTCTATGACATGAAAGTGCTTTCCCTTAGCCTTGGTTGTCCCACTTTATTACCTCTTGATTCTTGTTTTATTGCTTCTGCGACCAATGATATGTAATGATAAGTTGAGAGGCTTATTTGGCGTTCCTTCGGGTTCCCAATTCATCGTGTCACGTCTAGGCCCTAGGCTTGGGTTGTGACAAACTTGGTATCAGATCCCTAGGTTGATAGATCCTCGGATTCCCACACGCCTCGTCGAATAGAGTCTCATTCATAGTTGTAAACCGTGCCATGACTATGAGTAGGATGCTATGAGGTATTTTAGAAAATGTTTTCCGTCTTCATATTCTAAGTCATGCTATAGGGTTGTGGTGAGTTTTCCCCCCCTAACAATTGCTTTTTTATATGCTAGATCATGCCAAACACTAGAGGAAGACGTGCTCAAACTCCCAAGGAGCAACCTACCAATGGTGAGCTCCGGGATCCTCTTACTATGATTGCCCAATTAATGGCTAACCATGTCCAACAAGGGGCCCAAACCTCTCATGGTACTACACCGAGAGCTAGGGTAAGGAACTTCCTAAGGATGAATCCTCTATGTTTCCATGGGTCAAAGGTAGATGAAGATCCACAAGAGGTTATTAATGAGGTCTATAAAATCTTAAATATCATGGGTGTTAGACCAAACAAAAAGGTGGGGTTGGTGGCGTACCTAATCAAGGGGGTATCCCAAATTTGGTATGAGCAATGAAAGGGTGAGAAGGGAAATGATTACGTAGTGCTTTGAGAGGAACTCAAATTGGGCTTCCTTAATCGATTCTTCCCTTTTAATCTTAGAGAAGCAAAGATGGTAGAGTTTATGAACTTGAAACGAGGTTCTATGGGTATGAGGGAGTATATACCCTCAAATTTAATCAACCTTAAAATTATGCTCCTCACTTGGTGGCCAATCTTAGTCCAGGGATGAATAATTTTGTTATAGGGATTTCCAACTTAGTAAGTGTAGAATGCCAATCCACTTTGCTAATAAGTGATATGGGCTTGTCTTGCTTAATAACTTATGCTTTGCTAATTAGTGATACGGGCTTGTCTCATTTGATAAATTATGTTGAGCATATGGAGGAAGAAAAGTTGTGAAAGATGAAGTGTCGTGAGGCCAAGAGGGATCGTTTTGAAGGTAGGTTTCAAAATGGTGCTAGACATCGTCAAGGACAAGGGCCTCCTCATGCTACTAATAGGGGATTTGGCAATGAATTCCTTAGGACTCAAGGTATGGGTGGAAAGTCTCCTAATGATGTGTGTCCTAGATGTGGAAAAAATCATAAGGGCCCATGTTTGAGGGGTTCCAATGCATGTTTTGAATGTTGGGAGCTTGGTCAAAAAAGGGTGGATTGTCCGAGAAACCATGGCACAGTCAAGTGCAAATGAGGTTCCATTGGATAGAGGTGGTCCTCAAGGTGGTACCCCAAGGTACAACCAATTTTATTTTCTAAATGGAAGGCAGTAGGTTAGTGAGGTCCCGGATTTTGTTACCGGTATGTTGAAAATCTTTGATCTTGATGTATATGCTTTGATTGATCCAGGTGCCACCCTTTCCTTTGTTACCCCCTTTATTGCTAAAAAGTTTCATGTTGTGTCGGAGTTTTTGCATGAGTCATACGAGGTGTCTACTCCTATTGGTGCATCTATTGTTGCTAGGAGGGTGTATAGAAATTTTTTGGTTTTCATGTTGCATAAAATCTTACCTTGCGATCTTGTTGAATTTGATATGGTTAATTTGATGTTATTCTTGGGATGGATTCATTGCATGCGTACTATGCTTCTAGTGATTGTAGGACCCATAGGGTCAAGTTTAAATTTTTAAATGAACCCGTTATTAAGTGGGAAAGTCGTGATATGGTAGTGAGGGGTAGGTTCATCCCGTGCATTAAAGCCCATAGGTTGATTTCCAAGGGGTGTTTGTATCATCTTGTGAGAGTTAAAGATGTGAAGTCTAAAGTCCCTTGCATTGAGTCAATTTTGGTTGTAAGTAAGTTTCTTGATGTCTTACAAATGACCTTCCTTGTGTCCTTTCTAAAAGGGAGATGGCCTTTTTCATAGATCTCCTTCCCGACACTCAACCTATCTCCATTCCCCATTATCGTATGGCCCCGACGGAGTTGAAGGATTTAAAGGAGAAATTGAAAGATTCGTTGGAAAATGGTTTTATTAGACCTATATAATCACCTTGGGGTTCACTGATGTTGTTTGTAAAGAAGAAGGATGGGTCATTTAGAATGTGCATTGACTAACGGCAACTCAATAGGGTCACTACAAATAATAGATATCCTCTCCAAACGATTTTAGACTTGTTTGACCAATTGTAGGGGCTAGCTTTTTCTCTAAGATTGATCTTCAATTAGGGTACCATCAAGTGAGGGTGAGGGAGTGTAATATTCCCAAGACGACCTTCTAGACTAAATATGGGCACTATGAATTTGTGGTGATATCCTTTGGATTGATTATATCCTTTGGGTTGACTAATGCACTGATCATCTTCATGGACCTAATGAGTAAGGTCTGCAAACCCTATCTTGATTCCTTTGTTGTGGTCTTTATTGATTATATTTTTTTCTATTCAAATAATAGGGAGGAGCATATGGACCAATTGAGAGTTGTTGCAAAGATTGAGAGAGGGGAGATTGTACGCTAAGTATGACAAGTGTGAGTTTTTGTTAAAGGACATTGAATTCTTAGGTGATGCGGTGTCGGGGGATGGTATTAAAGTGGATCCTAAGAAGAATGATGTAATTAGAAATTGGCCTAGATCATTGACCCCATCAAATATCAGGAGTTTCTTGGGCCTTGCGGATTACTATAAAAGGTTTGTGAATGAATTCTCCTCCATTGCTTCCCCTTTGAAAAAATTGACTCAAAAGAAGGTGAAGTTTTTATGGACCGATGAATGTGAGAAAAACTTCCAAACATTGAAATATAGACTTATGTTCACCCTTATATTATCACTATCGAATGGTCTTGAGGGTACTGTTATGTATTGTTATGCATCTAGAGTTTGTTTGGGTTGTGTGCTAATGCAAAATGATAAGGTCATAACCTATGCTTCTAGGCAACTCAAAGTGCATAAAAAGAACTACCCTACCCATGATCTTGAATTGGCCGCCGTGGCACTTGTATCGAAGATTTGACGTCATTATTTGTATGGGGTGCATGTTGATGTCTTCATCGATCATAAGAACCTCCAATATGTATTCACACAAAAAGATCTCATCTTGAGACAAAGAAGGTTACTAGAACTTCTTAAGGACTACGACATGAGTGTGCATTAGCATCTGGGTAAAGCAAATGTTGTAGCGGAAGCCTTGAGTCGGTGTCTATGGGCAACCTAGCTCATGTGAATGGTGGTGATAGGGAGATGGCTAGGGAGGTGCATAGATTGGCCATATTGGGGGTGAGGTTGGAAGATGTTGGTAATGTCATTGTTGTTGATGGTTCTAAATCTTCTTTGCTTGATGAGGTGATAGCAAAACAGGATCTAGACTCCTCCTTACTTGAATTGAAGGCCTCGCTGAAAGAGGGAAAAATAGAGGCTTTCCCCAAGGGGGAGATGGGGCCCTTAGATACCATGGTAGGTTATGTGTGCCATGTGTTGATGGTTTAAGGGAGAGAATTCTTGACGAGGCTCATAATTCCTCTTATTCTATCCACCCCGGTTCCAGTAAAATGTATAGAGATTTGAGGGATGTGTCATGGTGGAGGGGAGGGGGGCATAAAGAGGGACATTGCTAAACTTGTTTCCGATTGCCATAGTTGTTAATAAGTCAAGGCCAACATCAAAGGTCGGGTGGACTAACCCAAGAAATAGAGATTCCTACTTGGAATTGGGAGGTGATTAATACGAATTTTATGGTTGGGTTTCCCAAGACTAGAAAAGGTTTTGATTCTATATGGGTGGTGGTTGATAGGGTAATGAAATTGGCTCACTTTCTATAGGTCATGACTACATATGGGGCTGAAGAGCATGCAAGGTTGTATATCCATGAGTTAGTGAGGTTACATGGGGTTCTTTTATCTATCATATCAGATTAGGATGCAAAATTTACTTCACATTTTTGGAGGTCTTTTCAAAGGTATCTTTGTACAAAAGTTCACCTAAGTAAGACGTTCCACCCTCAAACAAATGGCCAAGCTGAAAGGAAAATTCAAACACTTGAAGATATTCCTAGGGATTGTGTCTTGGAGTTCAAATTTAGTTGGGATGACCATCTTCAATTGATTGAGTTTGCCTTCAACAATAGCTATCACTCTGTTATGAGCATGGCTCCATTTGAGGCTCTTTATGGGAGATATTGTAGATCACTGATAGGTTGGTTTGAGGTTGGAGAGGTGGCTATGTTTTGACCAGATCTGGTTATGGAGAGGGTTATGATGATTATGGAAAGATTAAGAACAACCCAAAGTCATCAAAAATTCTATGCTGATGTAAGAAGAAGAAGAGACTTAGAATTCCAAGTGGGTGATTGGGTTTATTTGAAGGTTTCTGCAATGAAAGTTGTGGTCCATTTTAGTAAATTGGCAAAATTGAGTCCAAGGTATGTTGGCACTTATGAGGTGATAAAGAGAGTTGTCAATGTAGCTTATGAGTTGAAGTTTCCTAGTGAGATGAATTTGGTTCATTCGGCGTTCGATGTTTATATGTTGAGAAAGTGTGTTGATGATCCTAATGCCATTGTGCCTATTGATATGGTGGGTGTTGTCGAGGATAACATGAATTATAAGGAGAGTCCTGGTTCATATCTTGGATAGACAAGTAAAGAGATTGAGGAACAAAGAGGTGGCATCCGTTAAGGTCCTTTGGAGGAACCAACAAGTTGAAAGTGCTATTTGGAAAGCCAAAAATGATATGTAAAAGTGGTATCCTTATCTTTTCCACTCTAGTCAAGCGTAAGGTACTAACTCTAAGTCCCCTATATGATATCAAGTCTTATATGTCATCCCCTATATCATTCATGTGCATTAATGTTTAAGTTGGCAAAACACCTATATTGAGATTTTTAAAGTGATGTTTGATGTAATGTTGCATCCATGTTGGAGGCTGATTTGTTCATGATTATTCTTCTCTTGTACATCTCTCATACACTCAGGGATGAATGTTCCCTAGGCGTAGATATTGAAACGACAGCAAAAAGTGCCTAAAAACGTGCCTCGGAAGTGCCCAGAATCTTGTTTTCCATATATCCAAAAATTCATTTGTTACTTCAAAAATTCGACTTCATTTTCTTATTCAGGGGGTCCAAATTAGGGGGATAGTGGTCTAACCTTGATTTTAAAGCAAAGGAATCGATTTATGAAATTTGCATTCGGTGCAATTTCTAGTGAGGGTCCGCGACCTCTCCGCGACGCGGCGAGGTGTAAATTCTGCATTTCTTTGGCTTAATCCATCTAGCTTTTTCTAAGTGTTGGGCCTAAGTTTTCCCAAACATGTTTTGACCTAGACTTAGCCTTATTTCACCCTCATATCACCCTAAATATTCCACAATACTCACCAAGTCCCTTAGCCAAATATTTTCTAGCCAATTGAAGTCCCAAACTCAAGACCAATCTTAAAGATTTCATCAAGGATCTCACTCAAGTTTCAAGTCTCTATTTCCAATCTTCTTCAAGGGTTCTCCAAAGTCAAGGTATGTGGTGTTGAACCATTGGGTCCTTCCATCCATGGTGCCTAAACTCTCTTTTTACTAATATTTCATGATTTAAGGTTGATTTTACATGTACGTCTTCTATATTGAGAAATTTACTGCACAATGATATTAGTTAATAAAAGTATGGTTGTTTTTAGCATGTGTTGAGCTCTAAAACTTAGATCTAATGTTGTATTTGTTAAGGGGTTTTGGTGTGAACATCTTAGGGGTGTTGCAGGGTGTTGATTGATGATTTTATAACAAATTTTCTTGCATGATTTCATCTCTAAATTGCATGGTTGTTTACCTCAATTTCACGCCCCAAGGTGTTTGATAAAATGTCCAGTTATGGTTTCTTGAGGAATCAAAGGTCTAAAGCATGAGATATGATATGAATGATGTTATGATGAAGAAATTATCTTATGTACATGACATGTATATGTTCTATTTGTTTGATTAGACCATACCCTATCCGGGGTGTATAGTAGCCCGGATAACCATGTGAGGGGTATTTCACTTGCCACTAGGGTGTCCACGTGTGAGTGGCATCAACCGTATGAAGGGTGTTGTACTTTGCCACTAGGGTGCCTAAGTGTGAATGGCATTAACCATGTGAGGGGTGTAGTACTTTGCCACCAGGGTGTCTAGGTGTGAATGATATCAACCATATCAGGGGTGTTATAGCTTGCCACTAGTGTGTCCAAGTTTGAACGGCATATCCCAATTTTACTTAGGATTCTAGCTTGGTCTATTCTACAAATATGATATCTTATATGAGAATGAGTTACTGAAAGCATGTTTTACTTATACATTGATCATACATGTCATATTGTTATACTATGCCTATTGTCTTATGCATGTATTTTGAGTATGATGTCTATCTATCATTGCATTGCACCCCACATACTTAATACATTCAAACATACTAACGCATACTCTTGGCTGCATGATATTACCATGTAGGGACCGGTGCTCAAGTTGATCATCCTTCTCCTCCACATGGCTAGATCGGTCTACTCAAAGCTAGTTGGTGAGTCCTTAACTTCGGGGACCTTAATCTATTTTGCTATTATCCATGTATCAAGAAACTTTCTTATGTTCTTTTTTGACTATGAGGGTGAGCCTGGTTACTTTGTCTTGGCCCCCGCTCTATCCATGTATTTAGAGGTATTTGTTGGACAAGTTGTATAATTATGATATGAGTTATGACTCCTTGTCTTTGATGTTGATGTTTTGGCAAGATATCTCTTCGCCCCTTTGCCCTTCTGCTTTTTGTATGTCTTTTACATACTTCATGACCAATAATGTGTAATGATAAGTTGAGAGGCTTGTTTGGGGTTCCTTCGAGTTTCCCATTTGCCTTGTCACGTCTAGACCCTAGGCATGGGTCGTGACTCCATGGTGAAGGAAAGTTCCAATGTACCAAAGGACATGGGGGTGTGGTACCTTATGCTAGCTGCCCAAAGCATTATAGATTCCACGATGGTCTGTGCTTGAAGCAGACCAATGCTTGTTATGGTTGTGGGGTGATGGATCATAAAATAATGGATTGTTCTCGTAAATGTAATAAGAGTAAAAGGGATGGTGATGGGGTGACTTAATCTGGATGCCTAAAATGTGGGACGAATCACTATAGTGCATGTTGGAGGAACATAAGTGCATGCTTTTGGGGTGGTGAGATGGGCCATAAAATTTCAGAATGTCCTCATGCTCACAACAAAGGTAAGGGTGGAAGACCACAAGGGAAAGGTGGTCATGTTGAACAAGGATCTCAAGGAGAGGATGTGATGCTCGACGTGGCTATCGATTTGTTGAAATTTCCTTTGGCTGTGATGTTTATAGCTTGATGGGCCCGGTGCCATTGTCTCTTTCATTATTCTTTCTTATTGCTGGTGAGCTTTGAGTGTACCCCGAGTTATTATGTGGACCTTTGGTGTCTATCCTTTTATTGAATGTATCATTGCTAGAAAGTTCATGGATGTTGTTTAGTGTTCGAATTACATTAGGGCCTTCCTTGTAAATTGTTGGGTTGTTGTGGTGGATTTTGATTTCATACATGGAATGAATTAGTTGCATAGATATTGTCTCTCCTTGATTATAGGGCCCGGAGAGTTAGATTCCAATTCCCTAATAAGTTTGTCTTTGAGTGGGGGCTTGTAAAGTGGTGGCAAAAAGGGTAAGTACATTTCTTGTCTTTAGGTACAATTGTCCTCTAAGGGTTTCATCTACCATATTGTAAGTGTTAGGGGTGTTAAATCTAAGTTATTTCTATTGAGTTTTTTCCGGTGATCAATGAGTTAGTGAATGTCCTTTCCGATATTTTGAATAGGAGGTGGTGTCTTTTGGTTTGACTTATGCATTGGTTTTGCCTATAAGTCTCACGAATAGGGTCTTTAATCCCTACATTATTAGATTGTGGTGGCCTCTAGTATTGAAGTATTGATTTATTTGGACCTTGTGAACCATTTGGGGGTAGTGTTGCAAATCTTGGGGAAATAGAAGTTGTGTGTTAAGTATAAGAAGTGTTAATTTTTGTAAAAGTAGGTTACCTTCGTAGGTCATGTGGTATCGGAGGATGGTATTATGGTAGATCTTAAGAAGATGGCTGTGACTAGAAATTCGCCCAGAACATTAACCCCATCGGACATTAGGAGATTCTTGGGTTTAGCGGGCTATTATCAGAGGTTTGTGGATGAGTTTTCTTCTATTGCTTCTCCAATGACTAAGTGGACCCAAAAAAAGGCTATGTTTGTGTGAACCATTAAGTGTGAAAAGAGTTTCAAACCTTGAACAATAAGTTTATATCTGTTTCTATCTTGTCTCTACCGAAAGGGTTAGGAAGGGTTTGTTGTGAATTGTGACGCTGCCCAGATATTTTTTGGGTTATGTGTTGATGAAAAATGGTATGGTGATAGCTTGTACTTTTAGACCACTTAAAATGCATGAGAAGGACCATCCTATCTATGAACTTGAAATGGCCGTTATAGTATTTGCTTTAGGCATTTGGCGCCGTCATTTACTTAGGGTGCATTTTGAGGTTACCGATCACAAAACTCTCCAATATATGTGTTCACCCAAAGGATCTTATCTTGAGACAAAGAAGGTCATTAGAACTTCTTAAGGATTATGATATGAGTGTGCATTATCATCCCAGTAATACTAATATTATGGTCGGTACTTTGAGTACGATGTCCATGGGTAGCCAAGTTCATATTGATGGTGGTAGCAAAGGGGTGACAACAGAAGTCCACCGGTTAGCTAGTTTAACGGTTAGGTTGGAAGGGTTGATAATGGTGGCATTGTGGTTTTTGATTGTTCAATGTTTTCTTTGGTTGATGAGGTAAAAGAAAAGCAAGATCGTGATTCCTCTTTGTTAGAATTGAAGACTTCGGTGAGCGTCGGCAAGGTAGACATTTTCTCTCATGGGGGAGATGGTGTCCTTAGGTACTAAGGTAGGTTGTGTGTGCCTAGTGTTGATGGCTTGAGAAAGAGCGTTCTTAATGAGGCTAATAGTAGCTGTTGTTCTAGCATTGATATGGATCCTTTTGAGACTCCACATGGTAGACATTGTATGTCCCTAGTTGGGTGGTTCGAACCAGAAGAAATGGCTTTGTTTGGTCCGAATCTGATTATGTATGGCATGGAGAAGGTAAGGTTGACTAGGGAAAGGATGAAACAGCCCGAAGTCGTGGAAATTCCTATAACTGTGAGAGGAGAGAGGATCTTGAATTTAAGGTTGGTGATTAGGGCTATTTGAAGGTTTCACTCATACAAGGTGTGGTCGTCTTGGTAAAGAGGATTGAGCTTACAATTTGTGTATCCCTATAGGGTGTTGAGGAATTGGTTAGGTTGCATATGAATGGGAGATTTCCTTTGGATATGGATATGGATTGTCCAGTTCTTCATACTCCTACGTTGAGGAGATGCATTGGTGATTCAAGTGTTATAGGACTTTTTGAGGATTGTGGATGTTGTGGAGATTGAGTTGACCTATGATAAGGTCCGGTGGAGAGGTTGTGTGAATATAAGTGAAGACTGATTAATAAGGGTGTGGTGTTCTTCAAGGCCAATTTTTTAAGAATCGTGAAGTTGTAAGTGTAACTCGGGGAGTCGAAGCGAGCATGGAAGGCAATATTCCTACCTCTTTCATTCTATTCAAGCTTATGATAACAAATCTGGTCTTTTTATGATTTCAAGTCCTAAGTCTTAGCCCTCATATCATTGCATACATTCATGTTTAAATTGACAAATTCATGATGATTTTACTCTTATGTTGAGGTTTTGAAATGATGTTAAAGTGCATTATTGCATCTTAATGTGGTCTAAAATTGTAATGTTTATGTCTCTCATATACGTTTCTTTGACATTCGGGGATAAATATTCCTAATGGGAGATACTGAAACGACCCTAAAAAGTGCCCCGCCTCACTTCATTTTGTAATCTATTTTTTTTCAATCCAAGACCTTTTGGTCTTGGTCCTAAGTGCTCCCAAACATGTAAATACCTATACTTAGCCATATTTCATTTTCATATCATACAAGACATTCCACAATGCTTTCTCAAACACTTAAACAAATATTTCACCCAATTCAAGTGTCCCAAACTCACTTCCGGGTCTGAAGAAACTGATTAATGCTTCAAGCTCGCGTTCAAATCTAATTCAACCTTATTTATGTCGTTTAAGACCATCGTGGGTTTCCAACAACAAGCCGTTCAAAAGAATTTCCATTAGCTAAATTTTGCACAAGTAGCAGTAGGAGGGTAAACTTTAAAGGGGTATATCTCATAGCACACAAATAAATAGGTGGCCCACAACTTACAAAATCAAAGCTCTTTGAATTAGCTTTCCAACACACCTGGTTTCACCTTATTTGGAGTTCGGATGAAAACGTTATGACCGTTTTCATAGAACTTGTATGGGCAGGGGTATATACAGGTTTTTCGCCAAATTCTACCTCATTAAAGGAATTCCATAAATTTAGCCATTTCTATTAGTAATTTGGGAATTTCAATGCTATCTTAACACCTCCTAAAGATCTAATCCTATTCCTAAAGGTAAAATTCACTCCTTCCAATTGGAAAACGTTCTCCAATTCTCTCAAGAGCCTCCATCAAAACCCAATACAAATTCAAGGAAACTCAAGAGAAAGCTTTGGATGACAAGATCCACATCCAAAGATCAAGTCTTTCACAACTCAATTTCAAGAAATTCAAGGTGTAAGATATGTGTGTTTCATTCGTTGGTACCTTTCACCCAAGAAGCCCAATCTTCATCTCTTTGAAAATTACATGTTTCCAAGTTGTGTTGCTTATGGGTATTATTCATTAGAAATTATGATCATATACTATGTAGGGATTTAATGAAAGTTTGGTTGAAAATACATGATTACTCATTTCTAAGCCTATCCCATACGATGATTTACCTATTACGATTATGCATGTTTTAACCTATAGAAATATGATCTCCCTTGATATTTGATGAGGGTTTTCAATGTATTTTGCAAGGTGGTATTACTAAGTATTGGTGGACTATTTTATTTCAAGTTTTCTTGAATCATTTCACTCTTGAATTGCATACTTTTATACTAACAATACACACCCGCCAAGTGTTTGATAAAATATCGGATTATGATTTCTTTAGGATTTAAAGTTCCAATGGATGTCTTATGAGTTTAATGACTATATGATAATAAAAGGATGATGGAATGATGATGAAAATGAATGTATATATATAATGATGAAAGAAGTGTATATATATGATATTATTTCTATAATGTTAGGGATGACCAAGCCTAGCTCGGGGGGCTTGTAGGCCTGGGTAAGCTTGTTGACAGGTTGGTACTTCGATCGCCTAGATCAGGGGATGGTAGGCCTGGTAACCTTGTTGGGGGTTGGTATCCATCAACCTTGTTGGGGGGTTTGTACTCCATCAACCTCGTGAAGGGGTTTGTACCTCATGCGCCTCTCTAAGGAGGTGGTAGGCCTTAGATTGCACTATAATGATCACTCCTTACACTCATATTACATTCTATATAAGCATGGATTTCCTTCAAAAGACATTCGTACATGCCATATTGTTAGTATGCTATTCATTGCTTATCATTATGTATTTTGCCTATGATGCCTACCTCTTGTAGCATTGCATCCTACATACTTAGTACATTCGAACGTACTAACGCATACTATATACTTACATGATATCACTATATAGGAACTAGAGCTCCTATTGATATCCCCCTTGTGGCTAGATGGATTGTTCAAATTAGCTTATGGTGAGTCATCAAGTCTGGGGACAATATCTATCTTCTCTCAAGCTTATGTTTAGATTATGTCTTGTATGTTTGGATTACCTATTGCCATTGTTATGAGGGTGAGCCCAGTTTCTTGTCTTGTCCCTTGCTAAGTATCTAATGTTAGAGGTGTTGTTGGATATGTTATGTATCTAAGCTATGAGTCTTGACTCTCTTGATTCTTTATATCTATGATATGAAAGTGTTCCTTTAGCCCCGGTTGTCCCAATTTACTACTTCTTGTTGTATTCTATTGCTTCCGTAACCAAAGATACATAATGATATGTTAAGAGGCTTGCTTGGAGTCCTTTCGTCCTCCCCATGCATCATGTCACTTCTAGGCCGTAGCCTTGGGTTGTGATATCAACGGTTCGTGAAGAGTGTCATAGAATAACAAAAACTTCATCAACTGCACACTTATCCCAAAATCATGCCAAATCCTGTAATCTTGAAAAACAAATATAAAAATACATCAAGTCCACTAACATCGCTTTCAGAACATAGAAAATTCCATGTTTTAAACATCAAGAGTGTTTCATGTTGAAAACACATCAACCCTCTCAACTTGAAATTATTTCTTTTCCTCAAGGAGTTGACTCAATCTACATAAGCAGTATAGTAACACACAAACCTCTATATAGTGGCACACATCATCTCTAATTCTAGCATAAATACCCACATCATTCATAAATGCATATCAGATAGCTATTAGGAAAATTAATGTAGATCAATTAGTGTGACAGTTCAACTATGACAAGCAAGGTAACCACAAATAATCAACAATCACTGAATTAGTCTATAGTCAACAGTGCAATGTAAGTGCCCTCACCCAATGATGAATTAGATTCAATGCTTGGGACTAAATAAAATCACTCACTAAGATATTCAAACACACCGTTCAGTACCATATGCTTGCTGCTATACTCATGACTATAACCTTCAACTACTTGGTATCAAGTTTTTGGAGCATAGTGACTGACGACCCTCCTAGATACTATGTTATTATACACTTTTGCCTTACTAATACTGTCTTTTTTTCAACTGATTATTCCTTTTTCCTATTTCAAGCTTTTCTGTGTGTCTTACTCTCATTTTTAGCTCATTGCCTTATGTTTGCACATCATTTTCCTTCTTAGCTCATTGATCAGGCATTTCTTTATTTTTCTTACATCCATAGAACATTTTTATCCCTTTTCGATGTATCACTAGCTTCCATCCCATTTTATGTGATCACCTTTACACTAGCTACCCTCAACTTAGGCCTCTGGCCTGAGTCAAGGTGCAAAATATACATCCTATGAACAAAGGTTACTTTTGGTAGCCACCCTCAACTTAAGCTATTTGCCTCAATCAAGGTGAACAATATTAAAGGTAAGGACTAGAGCCAATTTCAGGATTTGACATTTGAGGAGTCTAGGTTACCTAGGTTTTTACAAAGAAAAGGGTACATACAAGGCTCAAACATTGGGATCAAGTGATACGTTGCACATTTGGTTCATCATTTAGGGTAAGTAGACTAATATGAACAATGGGCTAAGATCCTTTCCTAACCACCTATAATATAAGCTACAGTAATATGGCAAGATTTGAATTGAAACACACTATGAGAACTTAGCAAAGAAAGGTCACACATATATGACACTAATTACAGTATTAGCAAACTCTCAGATCATGCTTTTAATCACAAAAAGTTTTGGTGGGTATCATATTTCACACAAAAGTAACATATACCATAGATTTCAGTACTGCATGCTACAAATACTACCGACACATCCTAAATATGTTGGTTCAATAACAAATAAATGTCCTTGGGGAAAAGAACACAAGCTAGAAAACCTCTGGGAGTCAAAATTTGGGATAGTCTGAAACACCCCTGATGTGCTTCGGGATGCCTCATAATCGTACTATTCATATATCTCAAAATCCATGCGTGATTTTTGAAATCCGACTTCATATTCATGATCAGGGAAAAATTTAGTGGGGAATGGGTATAACCTGTATTTTAGAAGACCCATAGCAAAATAAAATTTTTGCTAATTTTTGATTTCTAGTGGCTGTCCTCGCCCAGGCCGTGACGTGTTTGGCCCATGCCACTGTAATTTTGTCTCTGCATCTGGTCCGTGTCGCACCTAGGGCACGGACCAGTGTAAATTTTCACTAATTTTCTTATTTCATCCAAGGGCATTGGGCTAATAGCCTCATGCCCATTTAAACATAAAATCTTCCATACCTCGCCTTTTTTTAACTCTATGACTCACAAAACCCTCTTTAAAACCTCTCCAAGACATTATCAAATTTCATTCAAATTCAAGGATTTCAAGCTCAATTTTAGAACTCAAGAACCCATATCAAGCTTTAAATCTCCTTGATGTTTATCTCAAGAAATTCGAGGTTTAAGGTATGTGAGTCTTCATCCATTGGTCTTTTCACCTAGGGAGTCCAACTTTTTCTTTTTATGAAAATTGCATGTTTTCAAGTTTTATTACCTATGGGTATCTTTTATTATAAAATATGAACATAAATTATATTGAAATTTATTAAGTATTGATTGATTGTACATGAATATCTATTTCAAGCTTATTCCATGAATTGGTCTTGTCTATTGAGACTATGCCTGATTTGAGCTATGAAACCATGAGCTACTATAAGCTTTTGTGATGGATTTCAAGATACCTAAATGAGGTTTTTACTATCATATTTGTGGGTTGATTGGCATTGAGTTCACTCATCTTGTTTTTCTCTTGAATTGC
>JAABOM020128886.1:0-21394 GCA_011800125.2 Solanum clarkiae
TTCTGTACTGGTATTTATATATTTGAGGGTATGACGGGGCCCTGTCCCGTCCTATGATTCCGTTTGTCTGTATAGAGTTTGTGGATACATGTGGGTGTGGGACATTGTATATGTTATGACTACGTATGTACGATTTGTTTATTGGGCGGTTCTACTGCAATGGAGACCTTGTCGGCCCTCTTATGTATGTCTATGGATATTTATTGTCTGCTGGGTTCGCTGTGGTTTGCTGTTTGTAGGTGGACTAGTCAGTAGAACAGAGGAAACTCTACCAAAATTTTGGTAGATTCCTTAACTGTAGTGACTGGAAGTCCAATTTAACGTTTGTCTGGGTGCTCAATCGTCACTAGTCGCGACTCCTGGGTTGGGTCGTGACAACCTCTCTCGACTGGAACCGCAGATGGCTAAACAATTTGGGAAATGAAAGGTAGACGAAGAATTCCCTTTTGAGAAAGTTTTACATGTTCAAGGGAAGAGATATTGGTATGCTAATATTGCCAACTTTCTTGCTGGCAGTATCGAGCCTACTATGTTGTCTTCCCATTTCAGAGAAAAACTAAAAGGGAAGCTATCCATTATTTGTGGGAGGGCCCATACTTGTTCTGAGTTTGTGCTGATCAGGTGGTTAGAAGAAGTGTTGATGACTAGGAAGGATGGAAAATCCTGGAATACTGTCATGTTGGGCCAGCTAAAGGCCATTTTTCAAGAAACAAGACTGCTAAAAATGTATTGGACTGTGGATTCTATTGGACGACCATTTTTTGAGAAGCCCACTTATTTGTGTCCAAATGTGTGACATGCCAACAAAAGGGGAACATTATAAAATGTGATGAAATGCTTCTGCATTACATACTTCCTTGCAAAGTATTAGATGTTTGGGGTACTGACTTCATAGGTCCTTTTCCTAGTTGACATGGTAATAAATACATTTTGTTGGTGATTGACTATGTCTCAAAATGGGTAAAAGCTCAAGCATGCCCAAGAAATGACAGCCACACAGTAGTGCGATTTTTAAAGAAGTTGTTTATGAGGTTTGGAGTACCTCGAGTGCTTATAAGCGATCAAGGGTCATATTTCTGGAATGCGCCATTGGCTAGAACTCTATAAGGATATGATATTCAATGCAAGGGGTGTTGCTTAACACCCTCAAACGCAAGTCCAAGTGGAAAATGCTAACAGAGATATTAAGGGCATTCTAGAGAAAATAGTCACTAAAACACGAAAGGATTGGAGTTTGAAGCTGGATGATGCATTATGGGTCTTCTGTATAGCATAAAAAACCTCTATAGGAACTACTCCTTTCCATCTCATTTACGAGAATCCGTGCCATTTACCCATTTAGATTGAACATAAGGCATTATGGACATTGTAAAAAGTATGCGTAAATTTGGAAAATACTAGAAAGGAGAGATTCTATCAACTCAATGAGTTGGATGAATGGAGGATGTTAGCATTTCATAATAATCACCTATACAAGGAGAGCATGAAGAAATATCATGACCCACACATCAAGAAATCCAAGGAGTTCAAAGAGGAAGATTGAGTGCTCTTATATAATTCCCAATTGAGATTGTTTCCTGGGAAATTGAAAACAAGATGGTTTGGTACATTTGAAGTGGTAAAGATTTATCCATTTGGGATCATTGAAATCTAAGGAAATGGTGAAAATTTCAATGTTGACGCTCATAGATTGAAAAGATTTGAGTTAGGGGAAGTGCCCCATGAAAGATCCTCGATATACCTCCAAGATTGGGAGGTTTTGAAATGAAATCATGTTGGCATCAATATAGTGACGTTAAAGAAGCACTAAATAGGAGGCAACCCGTTAAAAATAAAGTAATAATGGTGTTAATAATAATAGTAATAGTTGATTTAGGAAGGAATGAAGAAAGAGGGGAGATAGCGAGTGTTTCTTATTATTGGTTTTTTTTGCAGATGACTCATCGACGACCCGAGTTCCCCGGGAACCCAGCCCACTACAGATACTTAGGACAAGAGATCCCTTTTGGTGGGGATGAGGCGCGGAGATGATTTTGAGAGTAGGGATATAGGAGAGAGGTGCATCCCCCTATGGTTCTCAATGTTGAGGCTTTAAAGTTATATAGATTATGGGAAGGCATTCATAATCTACTTGGCGAGTCTTGTTGGAGGAGGTTACTACTTTTTGAGGGTCCATCGAGTCTAGGTTTGACGACTGAGTTATTGTGCTCTCTTCTGTTTTTGAACGACCAGAGTCTAGAGCTGAGGGTGAGTTGCATTGGGCCTGACACTTGCTTGGTTTTTACATTTAGAGAACGTGAGTACAGTATGTCAGTGAGAGATTTGGGTGATCACATAGGATTATACCTGGAGGCCTTTAGATTATCTGCGGACTTTGATCAGCTTGTCAGGGAGCTAGATAGCACTTTTCATTATGATAGTTTGTCACGACCCAAGCCTATGGCCTAGACGTGACACCACGCAAGGGGAACCCAAAGGGACTTAAGCAAGCCTCTTAGAAAATCATTAGACATTCTTGGTCACGAAAGCAATAAAACAAGCATCAAGAGATAATAAAGAAAGACAACCGGGGCTAACGGAAAGCAATTTCATATCATAGACATCAAAAACAATACAGTCAAGACTCTTAGCATAGATACATAACATGTTTATTAAATACCACTTATACATAGATAAGAGCGGGGGCAAGACAAAGCAATTGGGTTTACCCTCATATTCAAAATAGAACATAAGGAAGAATGTCTCACTACATAATAAGAACAACATAGACTAAGGTCCCCAAAGTGGAGGACTCACCAGCTAGTTTGAGTAGTATCGAACTAGCCGCGTGGAGAAGGATGATCAACTTGGGCGTCGGTCCCTATATAGTGATATCATGTAAGCAGCAGTATGCGTTAGTACATTTAAATGTACTAAGTATGTAGGGTGTAACCAGCCTTCGCTGAAGGACGATCGACCTATATATAGGCAATCCAGACTGAATTCTCCCACATTAAAAATTCTCTCTGATTCTTGTAATTTTTTTCTTCCGTTTAAGAGATTCTAGCTATTATATATTAAAAAGGTTTGTGGGTCGTTTGTGTTCGCACAGTGTAATATTCTACTTATTATTGTAAGTTTTCACGATTAATTTTATCTTCTAATAAAATAATTACCATGTCAAAATATTATTTCTTGTTATGTTATAGTATATCTATTACCATGTTTACTTAAGTATCTTAGGATTATGAATTGAACTAGGGAATTAGATATGTAGGATAATATTATTCTTCCAGTATATTTAATTATTTGTTTTATACTAGTTATTTTCGATTGTAAAATAAGCAAATTAATAAATTTGGCCAAAATTTGTTAATTAATTGTTCAAAAACTATAATTTGTATTTAATGATATAAATAATAGTTTTAGCCAATCACATTGAAGCACACTATTAAACCTAGGGATATGATTAATCTAGTGAATCAATTTTGACCGGATGATTACTAGTTTTTAAAATAAGTTAATTAAATAGATTGGATTTCCCCACTAGTGGGATTATACTGGGTATGTTGTTGTTGTTGTTGTTAAATAGATTGGATAGTAAGATTAGTCTAAAATTATCTATGATCTGAATTCAATTCATAATCCTTATTTAGATAATTGTGTTAATATTTATTCAGCATATTTTATACATATTCAAATTTAGGGGACTTTCGAAATCAATTAGTGAACTTTGCATAGCTATTTTTAATAGAATATTTTTTTGAGCCTATCATTGAGAATACGACACAGGAATAAACTGACTCCTCACGAAAAAGGTTCACTACCACTAAGCTGCTTCTTCAATATCCGTATTGCATAAGGTCTTGTGATTTTGTTGAGTTAGGTATGGTGGATTTTGATATTATTCTTGGGATGAATTGGTTACATACATATCACGCTTCTATTGATTATAGAACCCGTAAGGTTAAATTCCAATTCCCTAATGAGCCCATCCTTGAGTGAGAAAGTCGTAATGTGGAGGTCAAGGGTAGATTCATTTGTCGTGTTAAAGCCCAAAAGTTGATTTCTAAGGGTTGCATTTATCATCTTGTATGGGTTAGGGATATTGAGTCTAAAGTCCTTCCCATTGAGTAAGTTTCGATGGTCAATGAGTTTCTTGATGTTTTTCTCGGTGTTCCTCCAGAAAGGGAAATACACTTTTGTATAGACCTCCTTCCTGATACACAACTAATTTCCCGCTTACCATATGGCCTCGACGAAATTGAACAAGTTGAATGATCAATTGAGGAATTTGTTGGAGAAGCGTTTTGATAAGGACTAGCAAGTCACCTTGGGGTGCACTGGTATTGTTTGTAAAGAAAAAGGATGGTTCCCTTGGAATATGCATTGATTAACGGCAACTTAATAGGGTAAGTACCCTCTACCAAGGATTGATGACCTTTTTTATCAACTATAATGGGCTAGTCACTTTTCTAATATTGATATTCGCTCTGGATTCCACCACGTGAGAGTGAGGGAGTGTGATATTCCCAAGATGGCTTTTTGAACTAGGTATGGGCATTTGAATTTGTGGTTATGTCTTTTGGATTGACTAATGCATTAGCTATATTTATGGATCTCATGAATAAGGTCTTTAAACCCTATTTTGATATGTTTGTGGTGGTATTTATAGATGACATATTGATTTATTCTCAGAGTAAGGAAGAGCATGTGAATCACTTGAGGGTGGTGTTGCAAATCTTGATGGATGAGAGGTTGTTTACTAAATATGAAAAGTACGAATTTTTGTTGAAAGAGATTGCTTTTATAGGGCATGTGGTGTCGGGTGATGGCATTAAGGTGGATAGACAGAGATGACAAGCAATTGGGCTAGATCCTTGACTCTGTTGGACAATAGGCATTTCTTTGGTTTGCTGGGTTACTGCCGGAGGTTTGTGAATGGCTTTTCTTCTATTGCTTCCCCTATGACAAAGTTGGCCCAAAAGAAGGCAAAATTTGTTTGGACAAATGAATGTTAAAAGAGTTTTCAAACTTTGAAAGATAAGCTTATCTCCGCTCCTAACTTGGCTCTATCGGAAGAGTTGGAAGGGTTTGTGGTTTATTGTGATGCCTCAAGCATTGGTTTAGGGTGCGTTTTGATGCAAAATGTCAAGGTGAGAACATATGCCTATAGGAAACTTAAGGTGTATCAGCGAAATTACCCACCCATGATCTTGAATTAGTGGCAGTGGTATTTGCTTTGAAAATTTGGCACCACTATTTGTATGGGGTTCATGTTGATGTGTTTACCAACCACAAGAGTCTCTAATATGTGTTCACACAAAAAGATCTTAGCTTAAGACAAAGAAGGTGGTTAGAGCTCCTTAGAGATTATGACATAAGTGTACATTATTATCCCAAAAAAGCTAATGTTATGGCCGATGCTCTAAGTAGAGTGTTCATGGATAGCCTAGCTCATATTGATGTTTGTGGCAAGGAGGTGGCTAGAGAGGTTCACCGGTTGGCTAGGATGTGGTTTATGTTGGATAAAGTTGAAAATGCTGGTATAGTTATTTTTGATGGTTCTAAATCTTCTTTGATTGAGGAAGTCAACTCAAAACATGCTCTTGACCCTGCCATTCTAGAGTTAAAGGCCTTGGTGAAGAATGGTAAAGTGGAGGTTTTATCCCAAGTGAGAGATGGTGCACTTAGGTACAAAGGTAGTTTATGTGTGCCTAATGTTGATGACTTAAGAGAGTTGATTTTGAAGGAGGCCCATAATTCATCTTATTCTATTCACCCTGGTTCCACAAAGATGTATAGAGACTAGATGGAGGTGTATTAGTGGGGAGGTGTGAAGAGGGACATTGCCAAGTTCATATCCGATCGTGACAATTGTCAACAAGTGAAAGCGGAACACCAAAGGTTGGGTGGCCTAGCCTAAGATATAGAAATTCCTATTTGGAAGTGGGAAGAGATCAACATGGATTTTGTTGTTGAGTTGCCTAAGACTACAAGACACTTTTACTCTATTTGGGTTGTTATGGATCAAATGACAAAGTCGGCTCACTTTATACTGGTCAAAACAACTTATGGTGCTGAAGATTATGGCAAGTTGTATATTCATTAATTGGTTAGATTGCATGGGTACCCTTGTCTATCATTTCGAATCATGGTTCTCAATTCAATTCTCATTTTTGGAGGTCCTTCTAAAGAGGTCTTGGTGCCAAGGTCAAGCTTAGCAAGGCTTTTCATCCTCAAATGCATAGCCAAGCTGAAAGGACTATCCAAACTCTTGAGGATATGCTTAGGGCTTGTGTTTTGGAATTTAAGGGTAGTTGGGTTGAACATCTTCCACTTATTGATTTTGCTTACAATAATTGCTACCGCTCAAGCATTGGCATGGCTCCCCTTGAAGCTTTATATGGAGGCGTTGTTGATCGGTTAGGTGGTTTGATGTAGGGGAGATGGCATTGCTAGGTCCAGATTTGGTTATGGAAGCCTTGGAGAAGGTGATGTTGATAAGGGAGAGACACAAGATATCCCAAAGTAGATAAAAATCCTGCTCTGATGTGAGAAGAAGAGATATTTAGTTTAAGGTTGGTGATTGGTTCATTTGATATTCTCACCCATGAAGAGTGTGGTCCGGTTTGACAAGAAAGGGAAATTGAACTGCCATGAACTAAGCATAGGGCCTAGATAAGACACGGTGAATGGGAGCCTAAAAAGACCCAAATAAGCCTCTTAGCATATAAATCACACATTCTTGGTTGTGGAAGCAAATTAAATAACAACAAGAGAATGTAAAAGGAGAAACGGGACTAGTAAAAGTCTTTGATATCATAAAAGCATAAAGAGTCAAGCTTTTATCATTAATATATCATAATATTCCAACAACACATCTAAACTTAAAAAGTATCGGGGGTCAAGACACTTTCTGGTCTCACAATCATAATGTCAAATGTTCAACATAAAGAAGTCTTAGAAATAGGAAGAGAAAGTAGATAGTGTCCTCGAACTTGAGTACTAATCAAAGCTTATCTACGTTGAATCTCACTAGACATGTGGAGGATGATCAAGAGGAGCTCCAGTACCTACATGGTGATATCATATAGGCATAAAGTATGTGTTAGTACGTTTGAATGCACTAAGTATGTAGGATGTAATGCAACAAGAAATAAGCCAATATAGTCAAAATGCATAGTAATAGGCAATAGATAAGTATAATCTCAATATGGCATGCATGATTAATGTTTAAAGTAAAATATGTTTATAAAACATTTGACTTGCATAAAACATAATACATATGTGGGAAGAGACCTCAACCGACAAAGAATAAGACCAAGCAATCTACAACTTGGAATTCTGATGATTACTCCTCATCGGTAAATAGGTGATCTACTTGCCAAAGTAAACCATACTTCACCTTACGGGATCTTGTCCCACTTCAAAGAAGTAACCCCCCTTACGGGAACCTGTCCCATTTCGGAAAGGATTTCATGAGAAACTTCTCCTTATGGTAGCCTTTCCCATTTCGTGAAGAATTTCAAGAGAGAGTGCACTAAATTGATCCACTAATAAAGCAAGGGAAAAGTATACTCCTATGTTGGCACATAGTTTGAGAAAAGGAATATGAATCCAAGAAGATGGTCCATGCCACATCCAATCCGTCGGTGTTAAGCCTAATCCCATATAATAATTGAAATAATCATACTTTAGCAATTTGTAAGAAACATGGAAACATGACATGAGTATCTCTAAAACATCCGTTACCTCTAATGGTGAGTCTAACTTTAAAACATAAAAATAGATCATCATCATCATCAAACATTACCCCTGCATTAACATCAAAGGACCACAAGTGGTAAGATATTTGAAAAATGGCTTAATCCGGCATTTACAACACCATAGACATTTTTGAAAGCCCAAACTCATCATAAAGTCACCTGACTCATAAATAATGCAATAGATCATCAATAACTCTAAGCATCCTTGTCAAGACATTTATCAAACACTTGGTAGATGTATAATACTTGTTCAAAATCATGCAATTCAAGAGAGTAATAACATGAGGAAACTCAATACAAACCAACCCACCAATATATAGTAAAACCCTTATATAGAATACCGTGAAATTCATTATTAAATCTCATAATAGATCATATCTTCATAGATCAAAATATGCATAGTCTCAATAGACAAAACGCATTCATAGTACAAGCTTAAAATGGATACTCATGTATAATAAATAAGCATTTCATAAAACCCTAACATAATTTACACTCATAATCCATAATAAGAGATATTTATTGTCATGACACAAGCCTAAGGCCTAGATGTGACACGGCAAATGGTGAGCCCGAAGGGACCCTAATCAAGCCTCTTAACATATCATTACACATCCTTAGTTGTGAAAGTAATAAAAGAATAATAAGAGATAGTAAAGAGGTAATATAGGGCTGAGGGACATCTTTAATATCACAAAACATCAAACAGTCAAAGGGATTCAAGCTTTTAATTACATAACTTGTCCAATAACACCTCTAAACATAGAACTTAGCGGGGGCCAAGATAAGCAACTGGGCTCACCTTTATAGTCAAAGCATATAATATAGAAAACAGAGTCTATACATAGCATAAATCAAGAAAAGTATGTCCTCGAAGTTAAGGACTCACCAACTTTCATTAAGAGATATGGCACAAGCCACGTGGAGGAGAAGGATGATCGAGTGGGGCTCCAGTTCCGAAATGGTAATATCATATAGTCATCGAGAACCCTAAGTATTTTTGACTATACTAAGTATGTCGGATGCAATGCATCAATAGATAAGCAACATAGTCAAAATGCATAATTAAGCAAGAGATGATCATATCACAATATGACATGCATGAATGATACTTGAAGTAGACATGCTTATATATGGAACATATTAAATGTATGGGAATAGAGCATCATCATAAACCAAGCAACTTAGTACTTGGAATCTAAGGTAGACCACCTCTTAGAAGTGATTGAGGTACCAACCCCTCAATTGGTTGATGGACATGACCACCCTCTGTTGGAACTAATTAAGGTACCAAACCCTCAATTGTTTGATGAATTTTCACCCCCATCTGATGCGATAGAGTACAAAACCATCAATTGGTTGATAGACGTGACCACTCTCTACCGAAAGTGATTGAGGGACCAACCCTTCAATTGATGACTGACCACCCCCATCTGAGGCAATTGAGGCATCACCCTCAATTGGCTATGGTCAAATCACAACACAATAGATACTTCTCATGGAACCAACATACTCATACCACCTTTTAATCATCATAAAGTCACTTAAATCATATGCCAAGCATTAGCCCTTCAACTACTAAAGATACATTAACCAGACATTTTACCAAACACTTGGTGGGTGTGCAATGCAAGTGTAAAACCTTAAAATTCAAGAGTGAAATCATGCAAGTAAATTTAATATAAAATAATCCACCTACACTTGGTAATATCCTCATGCAATATACATCAAAACCCTTAATCAAATCTCAAGATAGATCTAAGATTCATCGGTCAGAACATGCAGAAATAGTCACACTTTTATAGAACTCCAACATAGTTCACAGTCAAATTCATAATAGAATACCCATAAGTAAAGTCAACTTAGAAAACATGTAATTTAGGTAAAAAAGAAGCTTGGGTGTCATGCCCTATTTTTTCTCACGAAAAGTCAGGAACCTAGACAACGTCGTGGCAAGGACTCTTTTGTGATTTGAAATTGAAGAGTCACCATCTAATGATTTGAGATACATTTGGACGCCATTCTAACCTACAACTAACTAAGGGTCTAATACTAAGGTCAAGTCAACCAGAGAACCAGTAAGGGTTCAAGTTACCTTGAGAGGAAGGTGTTAGGCACTCTCGAGGTCTACAAATATGGGTCCCGACCGTGTCTCTTATTTATGTGGGGTGTTGGAAATAAAAGTCTCTTAATTTTACAATTAACCTAATTAAATCTAAGTTAAAAAATAAAAAAATAGAGAAGTAAACAAATAAAGACATATAATAAATCTAACTACCCCAAAGCATTTAAAACAAGAAATGAAAAATTAAATTAAGCGCTTTGATTTCCACTTGGGTCAGTTTACTCAGCTTTCTAGTGTTATTTAGCTCGCACGGCTTATTTAAGCCTAAGGACAAAACCAAGGTTTAAGCTTGAGTATTGATCATCCTTTCCGAGGGTCCTATATACCCTTACCCCCTCCTAAGTTGATTTATTTATTTTTAATGAAATATTTTCCTAGGAATGCCCCCATAATCTTAGTTTTTTTATATCTCAAATCAGGGATATTTAAACACCCCTCCACGTAGCTTGGAAAGATGCTATGATGTATTTATGTTCAATATCTCAAAATACATGCAGAATTTTGCAAATTCTACTTCGTATTCATGTTCAGAGGGTAAAATTATGTGAGAAAACAAGTACCTACAAGGTATACTTTTTTCGTGCCAAGAAATATAATTTTTGGTGAAACTTCAAAAATATAGTAGTTGTCCGCAATGGGTCCACCATGCGGACCTGATACGGACTAGTTCAAAACTTTTTGAAAATTTTTCTTTTTTACTCTAAGGAAATTGGGTAATAACCCTGTACCTATATACACGAAAATCTCTCATTATCTAGACATTTTGAGCCTTAAAACTAACCAAAAACCTCTCAAAATCCTCTCTAATCTTCAATGAATTCTCCATTAATTCTCAAGGTTTTCAAGAAGTCTTGTTGGAATTCAAGGAAACCAAGTCAAATCCCAAGTCCTCCTTAAGATTCAAGTGTCCTAATTTCTTTCCGGATCTAAGGTTTTCATTCAAGCTTCAAGTCTCCATTTTAAATCTTCTTCAAGAAGCTCTTGAAAATCAAGGTATGTGGGTTTCTTTCATGGGTTCCTTTCACCCATGATGCCCAAGCCTACTTAAAATTGTATGATTTAAAATTGATTTACTCATGGGTCTTACTTATTATGAAATTAACTTCACACTATGTTGGGATTTATGAAATTGTGATTATTTTAGCATGTTTTGAGCTATGAATCCATGATCTATTATAAGATTTGATGAGGGGTTTTGATGTATCTTGCTTGAGGGTGTTGCCAATTATCTATTGATAGTTTTACATTGAATTTTCTAGCATGATTTCACTCTTGAATTGCATAGTGTATACTAGCATTATACACCCGCCAAGTGTTTGATAAAATATCTTTTTAAGGATTCTTTAAGTTTTAATGTTCTATTGGTTGAGTTATGATTCAAGTGACTCTAGGATGATTATGATCTTTCTAAAGATGTGTTTAAATCATGAAAATGTTCATGATGGTGTAGGGCCAGATTAAGCCCATTTTTCTAAGATTATACCACTTGTGAGCCTTTGATGTTAATATTAAGGCAAAGGATAATGTTGATGATGACCAATTCTTATCATTGAAGTTAGGCTCACCATTTGAGATAAATGATACTAAGAGCAACTCATGTCATGTCTTTATGTTCATTGCAAGTTATCAAAAGTATGATAATCTTATATATTCTGTGAGATTAGACTTAGCACAGAGTGGACTAGAGGCAAGTCCCCAAGTCTTAGAACTATGTGCCACCGAAGGTGAAGGGATTAGAGGCGAGTCCCCAAATATCTAAGAGATGAATACCCTAAATATGAAGGATTGAGGCGAGTACCCGAGTCCAAGCTTGAGGCCAGTACTCGAGTCCAAGAACTAGAGGCGAGCTCCCGGTTCAAAGGCTTATTGAATCCACTTAATTATTAGGAGGTTCAACTTGGCAAGTAACTTCCCCCTTTCTTCCGATGTAGGGTTGACATCAAGATTCCAAGTTGTAGCTCACTTGGTCTTATGTTATGTTGGTTAAGGTTTCTTTCTACTCTTATATATTATGTTCTATGTACGATTAACGATTTGTAAAGAGTAATTTACTTAAGCATTGATCATCTATGGCATATTGTTATTATGTAATCCATTGCTTAAAATTATGCATTTTGATTATGATGCATATATCTTGTTGCATTGCATCCCACATACTTAGTGCATTCAAATGTACTGATGCATACTCTATGTCTACATGATGTTACCATGTAGGAATCTGAGCCCCTTTTGAGCATCTCCAGCCACGTGGCTAGTACGGTTTCACTCAAGCTTGTTGGTGAGTCCTCCATTCCGGGGACTTTGCTTATGATATCTTGCTATGTACTAAGACTATCTTTCTTTTATGTTATGTATTGACTATGAGGGTGAGCTCGGTTGCTTTACGTGGCCCCTGCTCTTATCTATATAAGCCTTGACTCTCTTGTTTCTTGATATCTAATATATGGAAGTTTACCTTTAGTCCAAATTTTCCTTGTTTATGCTTATCTCTTATTATCATTTTAATTACTTTTTTGACCAAGGAAGTGTAATAATATACTATGAGGCTTGTTTGGGGTTCCTTCGGGTTCCCCATTCGCCGGTCACGTTTAGGACCTAGACTTGGGTCGTAACAAAAATGGTATCAAAGCATTAGGTTGTTAGATCCTCGGAGTCTAACATACCATATCGATTAGAGTCTTGTTCATAGTTATGTTGTGCACCACAACTATGAGGCTATAAGGTGTTTTAGGAAATATTTCCCTTCTTCATGTTCTATGTCGTGCTATAGAGTGAAAGTAACTTTTCCCCCTTAATGATTGTTCTTTCCTATGCTATATCATGCCTAACATAATAGGAAGACGATCCTGCACACGCAAAAGGCAACCGACCAATGGAAGGTTCGGGGATGCTCTCATTATGCTTGCCCAAGTTGTGGCTAATCAAGCCAATCAAGGGGCCCAAGCCCCTCATGCTCCTACCTGGGCATCTTAGGTGAGAGACTTCATGAGGAGGAACCTACTAGCATTCTATGAGTCAAAGGTGGATGAGGACCCTCAAGTGTTCAATGATGAAGTGTACAAGGTGCTATCTATTTTGGGGTGATGTCGGAAGAGAAGGCGGAGTTGGCGGGTTACCAACTCAACGGGGTGGCACAAATATTGTTCACATAATATAAGGAAGAGAAGGGGGTTGACAATGTGGTTCTATTGGAGGAGTTCAAGATGGCCTTTCTTAATCGGTTCTTCCCTCTTGAGCTTAGGGAAGCTAAATTGTTAGAGTTTATAAACTTGAAGCAAGGATCTATGAGTGTGAGGGAGTAAATCCTCAAGTTCAACCAACTCTTGAAATATTGTCCTCACTTGGTTGCTTACCCAAGGGCTAGAATGAACAAGTTCATAATGGGAATGTCCGATTTGGTTAATGAGAAGTGCAGGTCCGCTATGTTGATTAGTGATATGGATTTGTCCTGCCTCATGATATATGTCGAACAACTTGAGGGGGAGAAGCTTAGAAAGATGAGAAGTGAGGTATCCAAGAGGGCTTTGTTTGATAGTAGCTTCCAAGATCAAGAGCTCGACGATTCTCTTAGCAATAGGGTTGCAGAGGATGCGGTGGCCAGCCCCAAGTATCATGGTGAAGGTGTTGGTGGACAAGCTCCACATGCAACAAGTGTGGAAGGTAATACCTAGGAGATTGCTTAGCTGGCTCAGGTGCATGTTTTGGATGTGGTAGAATGGATCATAAGATGAGGCATTGTCTGTGGGTCCCTAAAGATCATAAGGATGGTCATCGACGTTCTTAGCCATACCCCTCTAGGGGTCACTAGCCTTGGCTTGGTACTTCACAGGTAAGTTGAAGGTTCTGATTTTGATGGATCTGGGTTCCATTATTCCCTTTTGGTTTCTAATGGGCTTCTTGTGTGCCCCGAGATGTTATGTGAACCGTTGGTGTCTACCTCTTTGTTGAGTATATTGTTGCTCAGAATTTTCATAGGTGTTATTCCATGTTCATCTTGCCTTAGGTCTTTTCTTATGACTTGTTGAAGTTGATGTGGTAGAATTGATGTCATGCTTGGGGTGGTTTGGTTACTTGCATTTCGTGATTCTAATATGTGCAGAACCTGTAAATTTGTAATATGATAGTTAGGGATGGTCGATTTGTTTGGAAAACTACAATGGGATAGTCACTTCTCTAAGATTGATCTTTGTTCTAAGTGAGGATGAGGGCAGGTGATAATTCTAAGTGTCTTTCTGGACTAGGGGTGAGCATTGAGTATTGTTGGAGTTGTTTGATTGGCTTACGCACCAACTATGTTTATGTGTTTCATTATTTAGGTTTTAAAACCCTACCTTGACATATTTTTGGTGACTTCTTGTGGTGGAACATTGGCTTATTTAGAGCTTGTGAGTCATTTAGGGGCAGTGTTGCAAGACTTGGACGATAAGGGTTTGTTCGCTAAATATGATAAGTGTAAATGGAAGATAACAAGAAGGTGGTTAGGACTCTCTAAGGATTATGATATGAGTGTGCATTATTTTCCCCAGTAATGCTAATGTTGTGGTCAATGCTCTAGGTAGTCTAGCATGTGTTGAGAATGGTGGCAAAGAGGTGACTAGAGAGCTCAATTAATTGGCTAGAATGGGGGTTAGGTTGGAGGAAGTTGAGCATGGTGGTGTAGTATCCTTGATGGTTCCAAATCTTCTTTGGTTGAAGAGATCCAACATAATTAAGGCCTTGATTCCACCTTAATAGAGATGGAGGTTTCGGGTGAAAGATAGTAGATGGAGGTTGTCTCCCAAGGGGGAGATTGTATTTCATGGTACCAAGTGGGCTATGTGTGTGATTAAGGTTGACAGTGAGCTTAGGGTTGTCAGTCCTTATAGAGCGTAGAGGAGGATTAGTAAGGTTGCATAAGATAGGAATTAACTAGGGATATGGTTGTGGTTTGTCCGGTTTTTCATGCTTCTAGTTGAAGAGATGTGGTGGTGACTCTACTCCTATAGAACTAGTGAGATTATACGTGTTGTGGAGGATTACATGACTTAGGAAGAGGTCCCGATGGAAGTATTGGATGGAAGGTTCAAGCAGTTGTTTGATAAGGGTGTAGTGTTCGTCAAGGCCTTTTAGAAGAATCGTCAAGTCGAAAGTGCCTCTCGAGGAGCCGGAGCAGGCATGGAAGGCAATATCCATATCTCCTCCCTTTATTCAAGCTTATGATAACACGTCAAGTCCTTTTTCTTTTTATTATCCCATATCTTAAGTTCATCCCTCGTGTCATTGCATGCATTCATGTTTGTGTTGACAAGTTCATGATGATTTTAACACTTTTGTTGAGATTTCAAAAATGGTGTTTAAGTGTATTGTTGCATTGTTGCTGGGGTAGATTTTTTCATGATTACTCTTCTTATGTACGTTTCTTTGATATTCGGGAATGAATGTTCCTAAGAGGGAGATATTGAAATACCCCACACTTGCCTAGGAATGCCTCCATAATCGTAGTTCTCTTATATCTGAAATCGGGAATATTTAAACACCCCTGCACGTAGCTCGAAAAGATCCTATGATGCATTTTTTCTATATCTCAAAATTCGTGCAGAATTTTACAAATTCGACTTCATATTCTTGTTCAGATGGCAACATTGAGTGAGAAAACAAGTACCTACAAGGTATACTTTATCCGTGCCAAGAAATATAATTTTTGGTGAAACTTTGTAAAAACAGTAGCTGTCCATAATGAGTCCGCGATGTAGACTTGACACGGACTAGTTCAAAAACTTTTGAAAATTATTCTTTTTTACTCTAGAGCAATTGGCTAATAACCCTATACCTATATACATGAAAATCCCTCATTCTCAAGCCGTTTTGAGCCCCAAAACCCTCTCAAAATCCTCTCTAATCTTCATCAAATTCTCCATTCATTCTCAAGGTTTTCAAGAAGTCTTGTTGGAATTCAAGGAAACCAAGTCAAGCCCCAAGTCCTTCTCAAGATTCAAGTGTCCCTATCTCTTTCCGGATCTAAGGATTTCATTCAAGCTTCAAGTCTCCATTTCAAATCTTCTTCAAGAAGCTTTCCAAAGTCAAGGTATATGGGTTTCTTTCATGGGTTCCTTTTACCCATGATACCTAAGCCTCCTTTTACTTAAAATTGCATGATATAAAGTTGATTTACTCATGGGTCTTACTTATTATGAAATTCACTACACACTATGTTGGGGTTTATGAAACTGTGATTGTTTTAGCATGTTTTGAGCTATGAATCCAAGATCTATTATAAGATTTGATGAAGGGTTTTGATGTATATTGCTTGCGGGTGTCACCAAGTATCTAAAGAAAGTTTTACATCGAATTTTCTAGAATGATTTCACTATTGAATTTGCATGGTTTAAGACTAGCATTACACACTTGCCAAGTGTTTGATAAAATGCCTTTTTAAGGATTCTTTAAGTTTTGATGATCTATTGGTTGAGTTATGATTCAAGTTACTGTATGATGATTATGATCTTTACAAAGATGTGTTTAAATCATGAAAATATTGATGATGTTATAAGGCTAGATTAAGCCCCTTTTTCTAAGATTATACCTCTTGTGAGCGTTTGATATTAATGCTAACACAAAGGATAATGTTGATGATGACCAATTTATCTGATTGAAGTTAGGCTAACTATTTGAGGTCAGTGGTGCCATGTATTATGTTTATTGCAAGTTATTAAAGTATGGTTATCTTATATATTCCATGGGATTAGACTTAGCACCGAGTGGACTAGAGGTGAGTCCCCAAGTCCTAGAACTATATGCCACCATAGGTGAAGGGATTAGAGGAGAGTCCCCAAATCCCTAAGAGGTGAGTACCCTTAATATGAAGGATTGAGGAGAGTACCCAAGTCCAATAACTACAAGCGAGAACCTGGTTCACATAAGGCTTATTAGATCCACTTAGTTATTACGCTGTTCACCTTGGCAAGTAACTTCCCCCTTCCTTCTGGTGTAGGGTTGACATTAGGATTCCTAGTTACATCTCACTTGGTTTTATGTTATGCCAATTGAGGTTTCTTTTGAGACTTATATATTATGTTCTATGTAAGATTAATAATTTGCAAAAAATAATTTACTTAAGCATTGATCATATATGCCATATTGTTATTATGCTATCTATTTCTTATAATTATGCATTTTTATTATGATATCTATCTCTTGTTGCATTGCATCCTACATACATAGTAGTTTCAAATGTACTAACACATACTCTATACCTACATGATGTTACCATGTGGGAACCGAAGACCCACTTGAGCATCTCCACCACATGGCTAGTACGGTTTAAGTCAAGCTTGTTGGTGAGTCCTCCATTCCGGGGACGTTGTTTATTATCTCTTGCTATGTACTAAGACTATCTTTCTTTTATGTTATGTATTGACTATGAGGATGAGTGTGGTTGCTTGTTGTGGCCCCTGTTCTTATCTATGTAGTAGAGGTATTGTTGGACATGTTAAGTATCTATACTATAAGCATTCTCTCTTGTTTCTTGATGTTTATGATATGAAAGTTTACCTTTGTCCCAATTCCCCTTGTCTATACTTATCGCTTATTGTCATTCTAATTTCTTCCGTGACCATGGATGTGTAATGATATGATATAAGGCTTTTTGGGGGTTCTTTCGAGTTCCCCATTGACCGGTCACATCTAGGCCCTAAGCTTGGGTCTTGACATTTAACTTAAAGGCATACTAAAAGAAATGAAAACTTCTAATCATTTTTCCTAAAGTGTCTAGCGTCCTATCCTAAGGTCCAAGAGGCATTGGACTTCTAATTTGGTGGTTCTAGACTTAAAAGGAATCTAGAGCTACCTAAAGGATCTCGCATCAATCAAAATACTCAAGGACATAACTTCGCATATAAAGTTTCAAGTAGCCTCCAAACAAGTTATTACTAGCATGCTTGAAAACACAAATGATAGTGTAACGTGTCATGCTAAGTGTGTGCCACAAATCAATATTTAAAACATTATTATTGAAGAATACGGCATTCTAACTTATTTATTAATACCTTAAAAACGAGTTTAGATGATTAAATGAACTCTATGAAAATTACTAAGAGAAACTATTAAAGGAAATTATGAACGTGACATGTTAAAACTATATTTATTCCTATAGGCATGATTTCTAACATGTAAGAAAATAAAATATTTAATCCTAAACATGATTTCTAAAAATTTTGAAAAAAAAGGTTAAATCCTAAAAGGCATGATTTCTTAAAAAAAAAATACTTCAAAACAAGATCTTATAGGCATGATTACTAATGAAATATTCAAACTGAAATATGATTTAAAAATCCAAAAATAATTAACTACTATAGTATGTTTTCTTAAAAAAATATTTAAACCTAAACATGATTTCTAAGAAAAATCATATAAACTCCTATAGGCATCCTATAGGCATATTTTCTAATAAGAAAAAAAAGTTTAAATTTAAACATGTTTTCAAAACAATTAAATTCCTATAGGCATGATTTCTAAACACATAATATAAAGAAAAATTAACAACTTGAAATATTAAATATCTTAAGGGCGAGATATCTAGCATGAGTAAACAATGAAGTTAGTGAATAACCCAAAAACATACTTTCTACTAGAAAATAATAAATAGCCTAGAACATAATTTCTAAAAATGGTAAATAACCTAAAAGCATGATTTCTAACAAATCGCGAGTTACAAAGGAGCGTGATTTCTACTATGAAGAAAATTAAGAGAAAAAGCATGATTCCTAATAATATAGTGGAGCATGATTTTTAATATGAAGAAAATTAAAAGAAAACCCTAAAAGCATGATCTCTAAAAAAAAAAAAAAACCTAGGAACATGATTTCTAAAACATGATAAAAGTTTATGAGAACCTATAGTCTTTGGTGTCTAAAACACATCAAAGACACATTCGATTCAATTATTATTAATATTTTTTACTAACTTAATTCTTCACGACTTAATTTTATTAGATCCTAAATTAAGATTTCCTACGATCGTGAGTCAATCAAAACAACACAAAAAAATAAAAAGTAAAAATAAAAAGCAATTAGCACATAGTTACCCCTCCCCCTTTACACTAGATCCCTATTTTTCATTATTTTGTTACATCAGATTTTGCATAAAAAATAAATAAAATATATAAAATAATACATTAACAACAAAATAACAAAATTCTTAGAGTCTTCTTCCCCTGAATCCATCCCCAACCCAAGGCGACTCTTCACACCCTTAAAAAATAAAATCTGCAATACATAAAAGAGGGGACAAGCAGTACCAGTAGTAGAAAATATATATATAATCAATAGAGCAGTCATGAGACATAATTCATATGAAAAGAAGAAAAAGAAAAACAAACCAATTCCAACAAAGAGATGAACTTGAATAAGAAATATCGGCAACTCCTAATTTTTAAAAGAATATCCTAGAGAATAGAAGCAAAAGAGAAGAGAGAACTTTTTTTTCTTTGAATTTTGTTTGTAATCCGTGTGGGTGTGTTGTAAGAATAGTGAACTTTTGATTTATATAGTAGAGGCAGACAGTCCCAAAAAGAGTAATAAAATCAATTAACCCAATTTACGGTTTACTATAAAAAGAGTAGAATTATTCAGCACTGATCTGATTATATCTTACCAAAAATGCACCAAAGTGAAAAAAAATTCTTTGAAATTACGTTATTCAGAATTTCCAAACAAATAATAACCCAATTAAATATGAAAACTAATTTTATTTTTGCCAAAATATTCTATATAAATAACCATCACAAACATATGATCAATTTAAAAAAAAAAACAATTAAGGAAGTTAAAATTATTCAATTACAATAATATCAAAAGAAACAATTTTTAAAAATCAGGCTTCCATATTCAATAATTACTCTAACCAAATTACCATAACGAGAACTGTAAGAATCTAAAGAGAATATAACAATCATAATTTCTATATCAATTAATTTACGAATACCAGTCATACCCAAAAACATAGAGTTCACGAGAATATTAACTATGCGAATTATTCTTATTTCTACAACCAATAAGCATCATCAATACAGGAAAAAGATTTGAAAAAATCTACAGAATCACAATCATACACCACACACTAGAATTAATTTGGGAAAAAGAAAATCAAACCAACATTAATTTGACAAGGATACTCGTATTTCAGCAGAGTCATAGAAAATCATCAAATATATTAATATGCAAAGCAGAAATGTAGCAATTTGAGTGATTAAACTGCGAACACTATACATAATTTTTTATTAATAGAAAATGTGAAATCAAACGAATTTAAGATGCCTAACATATTTCTGAATCTCTTTTGTCGGGAGTTTATTTCGTTGGCATCATTTACTGCTGACCCATGTCCGATTTTGTGGAGCTCCAACGGGTTTGGGGTTGTTCGACGGTGTCGGAAAACTGGGGGAAAGTTTGGGTGGCATTTCTTTTTTGGAGGAGAAACAAAGAGAGAAGAGTTTTTAGGGCTGATTCATGAAGGGTTTTGGTTGCAGCATGTGACGGAGAAGGGAGTTTTTTGGCAAGGTAAGGGGTTTGAGTAGTGGATTAGTCGAAAAAGAAGGAGAAGAGGGGGCGATAGGGTCGACGATAGTTTTTTTGGTGGTTGGACGGCGGCTTGAGTCTACGCATGGGAGAAAAGAGGGGTTTGTTTTCGATAGGGCTAGCAGCGAGATGGAGGGGTTTTTGGTGCCGGAGAAATGGAGAAAAAGGATGGCAGTTTGTTAGTGGTTTGGGGGTTGTGATGGGGTTCAGGTGGAGTGGTGGAGGAGATGGGGGGTCGATGGAAAGGGAGATAAGAGGAGCGGTGTGATTGGGGGGCTATCCGGCGTTCGCCGGAGACAGTGAAGGTGAGGGTGCACCGATAAGAAGGAGCTGAGGGAGAGGGTAGAGTGACAGAGGGAGACAGTTTCAATGGAGGGAAAGCCAATGTCGAGGAGGTGATTTCACCGATGAAAGAGGAGGGGCAGCCATGGTTGTGAGATGGAGAAAAATGGAAAGAAGTTTTAGGGATTTGGGGTTGTTGCTTTATTAAAAAGAAAAATAAAAATAAATTATCATGGCCATTCATCAAAACAAGATGGATGGCCAAGATTAGTTCTAATAATATGGGGCAGATCCGAATAAAATAAGGGTCACCCTGTTTAAATTTCAAAGCAATGGAATTAAAATTAAGCCATAAATAGACTTAATTTAGACAAAATTGAAAGAAATTGTGAAAGAATCAACTAGAATTAAAATGAATTTGGATTAAAAGGGCCACGAGTTAAAAGAATTGGGATAAGAATTGACTCGTTTTCCTTTTAATTAGATTATAATATGTACACAAACGACTTTTAAAAATAATAATCTTTACGTAAAGAAAATACTTATATATAATAACTGTATAAAAATTAATAAAAATAAATTAGTAAACAATATATTTAATCATGACACTAAATAATAAAAATAAATAATATATCAGTAACAAATATTATTACTACAACAACAACTACTAGTAGTAGTAATAGTAA
>JAABOM020128917.1:0-61379 GCA_011800125.2 Solanum clarkiae
GCTCGGAAAGTGTCTTGGTCCCTGCTCCAGTCTATGTTTAAAGGTGTTGTTGGAACAAATGATGTGCCTATGCTTTGAGCTTTGACTCTTCTATATTTTATGCTACCAAAGGTTTCCCTTAGTCTTGTTTTCCCTTATTTATATCTCAATTTAATGTTATTATGCTTTCACGACAAAGGATGTGTGATTGATATGCTAAGAGGCTTATTTAGGTTTCCTTCGAGTTCTCCATTCATCATGTCACATCCATAACCTAGGCTTGGGTCGTGATATTAGGAGTATGTATGTATGCAATATGACATAGAAGGGTTGAAGTACGTGGGTTGACACTATAGATAGAATTCACTTATTAACTAAGGCTTTAGTAGAGTGGAAGAGATAAAGATATCGCTTCTTCATGTCCTCTTTGTCTTCCCAAGAAGAACTTTCGAATTCTTGGTTCCTCTAATGAACTTTTGGCAGATGCTACATCTTTGTTCCTTAGCCTCATTACCTTTCCATCAAATACTTCCACCAGAACTTCTTCATTGTCAAGTTTTCCTTTACAACCGGAATAACTTCCAAATACATTATGGAGTTTGGGTCGCCTATACACTTCCTCGACATAGACATATGGATAATGGGGTGAACCAACTCCATCTCATTAGGAAACTCAAGTTCATAAGATACCTTATCAACCTTTTTAAAAATATTATAAGGACCCAGAAAGTACAGACTCAATTTACCTTTCTTTCCAAAATGAACAACACCCTTTATGGATGAAACTTTGAGATACACCAAACTCCCACATCAAACTCAAGAGCTCTCCTTCTTATATCTGCATATGATCTTTGTTGGCTTTGAGACAGTTCAATATATCTCTTATCATCCTCACCTCTTCCATAGCCTTCAAAATGAAGTACAGGCCACACATGGCCATTTCACCTACCTCAAACCAAAAAACTAGTGATCTACACTGCCTAAATAAAGAGATTCAAATGGGACCATTTCGATGCTAAAATGACAATTGTTGTAATATGCAAACTCAATAAGTGGCAAGTGATCATCCAATTTACTCTTAAACTCTAGCACAGGTTGTCAACCTATCCTGCAATGTTAGGATGGTCCTTTCGGCTTGACCATTTATATGTGGATGAAATGGGATACTTAACTTAACCTTTGTACCCAAACCTCTTTGGAATGATTTGCAAATGAGATGTAATTTAAGGAGTATGATCCAATAATATTAACAAGGGAACCTCTTGTAACGTACCAACTCATGAATGTACATCCTTGCATTATCCTTAGCTTTATGTAAAGTCTTGACCGACAAGAAATGAGCCAATTTGGTCACACAATCCACAATCACCCAAATAGAAAAAAATTGCCTGTTCAAATAAATCATCTATCCTTGGAAGTGGATACTTATTCTTAATGGCTAACTTTGTTATGTTGAAGATAGTCAATACACATTAGGAGTGACTTGTCATCTTCCTCACAAATAGAATGAAAGAACCCCAAGGAGACTTGTTAGGCCTAATAAATCCCTTTTACGATAAATCTTTCAATTGACCCATAAGTTCTTTTAGCTTCACTATGTCATCCTATAGGGTGGAATAGAGATAGGTTTGGTCTCAGGAAGGAGATCTATTCCATAATAAATTTTCCTTTTGAGAGGAATGCTGGGAAGATCTTCATGAAACACATTGACTATAGGGGACTGAGTCAAGAGAGGGATCTTTTTGAAACACATTTCAGACCTTAACCATATGATTAATACACCCCTTAGAAATCATCTTACGAGCCTTAAGGTATGAAATGAACCTACGCTTTACCACAAAATCTTGACCTTCCAACTCAAACATAGGTTCATTGGGAAATTAAAAATTTAACTTTGCGAGTCCTACAATCTATGGTGGTAAAGGAAGCTTGTAATCAGTTCATCCCATAAATAATGTTAACATCTTCCATGTCAGCCTCAACAAAATTACAAGGTAAGACTCCTTATAGTATTGACATATGACAACTCCTATAAACTTTTTCAGGAAAAATAGACTCACTAAAAATTGTAGACACCACATAAGGTTCACATAACAATTGGGGATACATATCAAGCTCATTAGCAACTAATGGAGTAATGAAAGAGAGAGTGGCACCTAGATCCAACAAAATATAGCATCACAATCATAAACATTTAATGTATCGATAATAATATCGAGCGCCTCATCTATCCCGTGCCTCCCTTGAAAAGGATAGAATTAGCTATGACGTGGAACAATTCTTTGTTCACCACCTTGTTCCCTTTGTTCACCATGGTCACCTTATCCTTGAGAATGACCTTCTCTACCTTTGTTCAAGACATTTGGAAAATCTGCAATCTTGTGACCAATATTGCCATGCTGAATCAAGCAAGCACCCACATCCCTATTGCATCTACCACCTTGATTATTCCAACACTTCCCACACTTTTGAGTAATTTTTCCACCATTACCATCATGTGTTATAGGGTTGGGCACCCTATGATTGGCGAGCCTTTGGTTTAGAGTATTGGAGGACCTTTGACCTTGAAACTTGTGGCGTTGTTGAAATCGACCATCTTTATCACCTTGAAATCCACCACCTAGAATACAGGTCCTTTTTTCTCCTCCTTTGGAGCCTAGTGTATAGCTCTTCATCTTATGAAACAACCTTCAGTGCCAGTCAAACACTTTCCTTGATGCTTCTTGCCACACTCTAGGCAAATGCCAAAAGAGAGGCTTTCCTTTTTGTACTTGGGCACTGGAGTGCCAATAAAAGATAAAGCACTATCAACTCAGGCTCCCTTAGACTTCATCTCCTCCTTCTTATCGCTTTATACTCCTAGGGTACTCACCTATATGTTTAGTTAAGTAGTTACAACTTTGGCCAATTGCGATAGATCATTGCGAATCTTTGCAATAGATATGTCATTGTTTAAAAGTTGATCATCAGGAGGTGGATGGTTACCATCTTGTCCACTATCCCAAAAGGCCTAAGATATATTCTAAAATGTAACACTGGAATAAAAAATAAACCTTATGGCAGTTATCTGCATCGCACGACATAGATCATAAAGAAGTGAATCATTTCCTAAATTCCTCATAGCCTCTTATTCGTAGATGTGACACACATCACAACCATGAATAAGAATCTACGCAATACAGGGTTTTGGATTTCTGATGACCATTTATAAACCTAGTGCCCTTATACTAAGCTTGTCACACAATGAACTTAGGGACTAGATGTGACACAGAAAATGACAACCCGAAGGTCCTCAAACAAGCCTCTTAAATCATGCATGCACTTCATAGGTTCAAATAATGAATAATATATGAGTGATAATATGAAATGGGGAATGGGACTAAGGCACAAATCATAGCTAAAAGTGGAAGCTCAACTTAATAGTTCAAGACATAATCCAAGTGAAGTAGTAGTCCAAACAGACCTCTAAACAAAAGACAATAAACAAACCCAAAAATACAAGTATGGGCTCTTCAATATAAAGTCATGGAAGAAAATACATAATGTATCTAAGATCTCAAAAGTACATCTGTAATACCCTATAAGTTGTGAGCTCGGAATAGAACCTTCAAACTCAAGCTACGTTCACTTGCAAGACTTCAATCCAAGCTTATATATATGGTTTAGGGTCATCATGGGTCTCTTAAATCAAGTTACATTCAAATGTATTCTATTGGCTATGTTTTTCATATGTTTTGGTAGAAGAGTCATCTTCAAAAGGCCATATCTTTAAGCCCAAAAAGAACTGGCGGCGTACAACCTACCAAATTGAATTCCTATTATCTTTTTAAATCATTTTTTCACCTAATTTTAAGTTCATATCAAGAAGTGTTCCCTATTTTTGTAAAGCCATGCCATGCAGTGTTCCCTCCATTTTGCTATGGCAAGTCACACAGGCACCCATACGGGTCTTATGGTTTCTCACAAATCGTGAGGGTGGGGTCTTGTGAAGACTCTTCCAAAAATGACATTTTAAGTGTGGAATCACCATCTCGGAACTTGGTACCTTCATACGGATGGTTGTACGACCTGTGTAGCTTCATACGATCATTGAGACCTTCATTGGAAGCACCCTTGGCTTGAATAAATTTACTGAGATTTTCTAAGTGTTGTCTCACGGGCACATGTATGGTCCATGTGACTTCATACGGTCCATGAGGCCTCCAATGGAACCCCCCATAGGTTGATAAAATTTTTCTAAACTTTTCTATGTTTTGTCTCATGGGCACCCATATGGTCTGTGTGCTTCTCCTAAGGACCCCTGGACACTTTTCAAGGATCATTTTGTTAATAGTATTTTTGTAATTTTTATTCATTCTAAAGGTCTTTTAGGTCCTGAATACCCATCCTAGGCCCTCAAATCAGTTTATATACCCTCATTCACTCTTATTCTTCATTCGAACTCTCAAATTCAAAATCCTTAAACTCTCTCTACAAGTCTTGTGATTGAAGATTCAACTTTTAAGTTCTAGGAAGGCTTTTTTCTCTAATAAAATTAGTCTGATTTCTTCTAAGTTATCTACGGTATGTGAGATTGATTCATGGACCCTTTCAACCATTAAGACCCCAAACTCTTTTCACTCTTTGATTTATGAAATTTAAGCTTACTTTGAATTATTGTTTGTTTGATTCAATTGAGATATGGGCTATGTTTAATTGATGTTTTAACATGATTTATGCCCTATTATGTTACATTCCATTGATATTATGATTATCTGAATATTCATGTACTCTTTAAAGGTTAATTTAAGCATGAGTAGTTTAAAGTATGATTTAAATGTGAATTTACTCATGGATTTACTTGGATTACTAATTATATTGATTATTTAAGTATGAATCTCTATTGCCCATGCTATTTTCTCATTATTCATGGCATATGCATAGGTGAGAATTTATTTTTATAAAGGATATGATGTTGCATTAAGACCCGATTATGTTGATAAATATGATTTTCATGAAGGTATAGTTACGAACGAGCTACTCCTATGTATGAAAGTTGGACATGAAGTGTGATTTGGCCTCTAAGCCTATGTATGCATGAAAATGATTTGAAAAAAATCTTATGTTCCTATTAAAAGCATGTCTATATATATATATATATGTATGTATTCCTATGGGATGATGACCTAGCACCAAATGTTTATGCCCTTTATGGATGATTATGATATGTTAAGGATATCTTTTCCAAAATAGGTGTAGTTCCTGTAAGGTATGGTACTCTGCAAAATAGGTATTTTTCTTGTAAGGTAAGTGAATGTTATGGAAATCCTTTTCAAAATGGGTATTGTTCCCATAAGGTAAAGTACTTGCTGAAATGAGTGTTGTTTCCTAAAGTGAGTGAATAAGCATGGAAGTCCTTCACAAAATAGGTATTGTTCCAATAAGGTGATTAAATGAACATGTAAATCCTTTGCCAAATAGGTGGTGTTCTCGAAATGTAAGTTTGCTTCTCTAAAATGAGTGGTGTTCCTATAAGGAGTAAGGTCTATCCTTGGCAAGTAACATCCGTCTATGTATGGAAGTAATATTGCCTTTCATGCATCATGGATTTCATGACTTATTGATATGTTACTTTTCCTTATATATGCTTCTTTCTATATATGTGCCCTTGTCATCTAACATTGAATGCAGGTTTAATGGGTTCATATGCATTGCATGCCTATATACTTTGTAGATTCAAAATACTAACACATACTTTTACCTATATGATCTAACCATCCAAGGATTAGAACTACATTCATCCACCATTTGATGACTAGTTGGATTTGAGAAAGTTGTTGTGGTGAGTCCTATCTTCCAAGCACAAGCCACCATCCATTTTTCGGTCTTTGAGATAAGAGATAAGCGGACCCTTAATAGTAGAATCACTACCTTTTCACTCAAGAATAGGCTCACCCAAAAATTGGAATTTGACTTTTCGAGCTCTACAATCTATAAAGGTATATGCAGCATGCAATCAATCCATCCCGAGAATAAAATCAAAGTCAAACATCTCAAGTTCCACAAGATCACATGGAAGGACTTTATGCAAGATAGAGATAGGACAACCCCGATAGACACTTTGGGCAACATTAGACTCGCCCATGGGAGTACAAACTGAAAAGGACTCCCTTAAAATTTCATAACTCAATCCAAACTTAACAGCCAAAAGAGGAGTCGCAAAAGAAAAATTCGCACCTGGATAAAGCAAATCATAAACATCAAAATCAATGACGTTTAACATACTAGTCACTACATCAAGAGTCTCCTCTACTTCCTGTCGAGCATACAAAGCGTAGGACCTGTTGTTTCTAGGTGCAACACCTTTTGGAGCTCTTTTTTGGCCATGATCACCTTGGGCCACTTGACCATAACCCTTCTTGGCAGCCTTAAGAAAATCAGCAACCTTGTATCCCATAACAACACACCTAAAGCAATCAACTAGACCTCTCAAGCATGTACCTGGGTGATTCTTCCCATACATTATACACTGAGGGGGTATTGGCCTACCTCCAACTGGTGCCTTGGAGGGAGGAGCTACAGCATTATCAACCCTTTCACTTGAACCTTGGCCCTGATAGATGTAACTATATCCACCACCACTCTTAAAATTGGAGAATCCACCATTATAACGGGCTCTCATGGAATCATTCACCCTCTTCTCCATGAGCTTTTCCCCTTCAATCTATTTAGCATAAGTCATAATCATGAAAATTTCCACACCTCGAATAAGCATACCCTTACAACATTCATTCACAACCAAATAAGAGATCCCTAAAATAAACTTGTGTATTCTTGCATGGGGTCAACCACTATCATAGTAGCATACTTGGAGAGCTTTGTGAATTTGAGGGCATATTCTCTCATACTCATACCACCCTACTTAAGGTTGACAATATCTAATATTTTGGCCTCCCTAAGATCAACAGGAAAGAAGCGGTCCGAAAAAGGCAAACGTAAACTCTTCCCTACCAACCCCATCACCCTCAACTCTCTCTACCAACCATTGGCTGTACAACACTTGAGCTACATCCTTCAATTGATAGGCATCTATTTCATCTTTCTCTTCTGAAGTCACCCCCATAGTAGTCAACACCTTATGGAGTTCATCAATGAATTCTTGGGTTTGGCCCATAAAACTCCAATAGGTTCATCTGGGTAAAATCACTTACTCCAACAGTCAGAGTGGAGGCATGAGGAGGAGGATTAGCCTTCCTAGCCTGCTTGGTCACTAAATGGGCAAGCATGGCAAAGGCAGTTCGAAATTCATCCTGAGTAACCGACTCTCCCGTAGGAACTTGATGGATTTAGTACTTATTAATCGGGGCTTGCCTTGGTAGAGGGGCTCTTCATGGAGGCATCTTGATTAAGGCATCAAGGACATCATCAAAATTTGGAAGTCTTAAGATATGTTCCAAAGTAGAACATAAGACATGAAGAAATGAGACAATTCCTAAAACGCCATCATTGCCTCTCACTTATAGGTATGGTGCAGTTGACACCCATGAATAGGACTTTACAAGCGACATATTAGACTCCATAAATCATTTGAAAACATTATCACTATGATACTAAGCTTTCCACGACTTGAACCTAGGGCCTAGAAATAACATAGAGAATTGGAAGCCGAGAGTCCCAAAACATGCCTCATAGAATCCATATAAATGTCGTTGGTTAGAAAGCACATAATTAAATAATGAACATATAGTTCTAAGGGAAAGGTAAGTATGACTCATGATATGAGGATGTCATAGGAATAGAGATTCACATAGCACATAGCATATAAGAATTAAGGCGCGGGTACGTATTACTCATGCTATTGGGATAGAAAGGACATAGAAATTACAATATTTCATCATCTCATCATGAATATATCATCATATCATTAACATCAAATAGATAACCATAATCATGATTTCCATAGAAAGTAGTAAAACACATCCAAGCCCGTACACAGAGTTTACATGGTGTCCAATAATGCCTCTAAATCATGTAATAGGACAGGGGCTAAGACATATCCTAGGCTCACTCTTAAAGTTGACATAAGTGGGAATAACATAATAGACATATAGAAGGTGGCTTATCCTTTAATGATAAGACTATCCACAAGAAACTCTTACAAACCAAGATAATTATCAAGAGATAGATGAAGATAGTCTTCAATCCCTACATGATTAGATAACGTAGGAAAAGAGTATGTGTTAGTACATTTTAATGTACTAAACATGCAAGTTACAATCAACATTAGATGACAAGGACACATATATAGAAAGAAGTATATAGGAAATAGTATGATATCAATATGCCATGAAACCTATGATGCATGAATGCCATAATACTTCAAGACAAAGGGATGTGACCTCAATTGACATCTAGATCATGTGACCTATTAAATAGAATTCTGATGTCTTCCCTACACCAGAGGAAGAGGTGTTCTACTTGCCAAAGGTAGACCATACTTCCCCTTATGAGTCTCGCATTTCAGAGAGGTAAGCTTACCTTATGGGCACCCCCATTTCGGTAATGGTTTTTGATTCATGATATAATCGTCCACACAGGGGCATAAATGTGAACCTATGTTTGACACATAATTATGGGACTTGAGGATTTACATTAGGACCCTTGAGGATATTCGCCTTCACCCAAGTCCACTCGATGCTAAGTCAACATCCCATGGGAGTACATGCACATATACATGTTTTTAAAAAGGTGAATAAGTCTTTTCAAACTTTTATCATACATACTTAGGCTTGAATGTCAAACATACTTCATAATCATGTATACTTGAGCTAAAAAGGTAAACATACTTCGTTTTTATACTTTTATGCATAGGTATAGCTCAGTCATACTTTTACATGTTAGTCAAGTAACAACCATATTTGTCTTGAAATCATTGTCATAATCATAATTGGGTCGTAACCTACATCATAAACTTCATGAAAATTATTGTTCATGCATGCATATGGGTCCTAGGAATTCATAGCAAGGGTACTAGGAATTTGTAGTTAAATCATCATAATATAATAAAATTCTAGTAAATCCATTAAGAAATCAACATTCAGAGCATTGAAACTACCTATGGATAGATTCAACTTTCAAAGGGACATGCATATTCAAACCTTCATAATATTAATACAGTTCAACATAATAAGGCTTAAATCACTCTAATAACATCAATTAAATACAACCTATATCTCAACTTAATAAAATCAATACTAATTTAAAAGAATCGTATTCAATGTAAACTTGAAATTTATTAATTAAGAAGTAAGAAATCCTTGAGGTTCATGATTGAAAGGGATCATGAATTAATCCCACATACCTTAGATAACTAGGAGAATTGATAAGAAATTGATTTGAGAAGAAGGTCATCCTTCAACTTCCAAGTTGAATCTTCAGTGTACACTTTTAAAGAAGTTCTTTGAAGATAGATTTCTAGTGTTCTAAGTATAATGAATGAATGTGAATAAGAATGAAGGATTATAGGCCTTTTCAAGGGTTTAAGATAGGTTAAAGAGTCACAAATTATCATTACTAGTCACAAAAATTATGAGAAAGTCATTAATGAAACGAGTACTAAAATGTGTCCAGTGGTCTTATGGTAGAGTACCATGGCTCGTACAACACATCACGAACTGTATAATGGTCGGTGGTAAGGGTGTTTAGAAACTTAGAAAAGATTTTCGACTAAGGATGTTCCTATTGAAGACTTCATGGATCATTTAAAGGTACACTGATCGTACAATGGTCCGTACAAATGACCCAAGTTTCAAGATGGTAATTATATTCTTAGAATCATATTTTTAACGACCACCTATTTGGGAACCCTGAGTGCAAAAAAGTTGGCCTGAAAAATGACTAAGGTCCTGGCTCACAAGATAGTCTACGACCCTTTGATTTTGCTATGGAGTGTACAAAGGTTCATGACTCAGATTCCAAGCATGAAGAAATTTGGAGTTTTCATGAATCTAATCCATGACTTATCAGATGACCTATAAAATGTTATACGGCTCGTATAAGATCTAGTAAAAAGTGATTAGTTACTAGGTGAGATTTTGGCTAAGTGTGAAAGGACACTACAAGTCCAACTATAGCCCGTAGAAAATAGTACGGCCTATTCTTTTGATCATATATCCCAATTTAACAATAGCCATATTTTAGGATATTTAGGTGAGACATTAGACAAAGGGGTCTATGGCCCATAAAACAATCTACAACTCGTAGTCGGCGTCTCGTAGATGACATTCAAATGTTTTAATTTAGGGATAGTTTGGTCATTTTCTATAATTTTATTCCTATACTATGTCATTTGGGGGACTAAAAAGGGGAGCTATATTAGTCTACAAACCATACAAACACCCTCATTCTCTCAGTCATTTAATTCCAAATTTCGAAGGTAAGAGCACTAAAGAACAAGCCTAGGGTTTTCTAAGTTCCTTCCTCAGGACTTCAATCTGACTCTCCTTAGTTTCTCAAATATATAAGTTGATTTATGGGTATCCTTTCACCCATAATGTTCCCCATTGTGCATTTTATCTTTTCTTTAAGTTTAGATATTATAATGCATGCTTATGATGATTTTATGATTCTTATGCTACAAAATAATATTCCTAAATTTCAATGACTATTTGTTAAGTAAATGTACGTATATTTTGGACATGTGGTGTTGATTCTAAGATGGGTCTTGATATGATTAAATTTTAACGATTTCAATATTTCTTTTTTATTAATTTTCTTAAGACTTATATGATTTATGATTGTTCCATGCATCAAATAAGCCTACCCTATTTAACAGTGAAAGTACTTAAGAATTATGACTATGAAATGGCATTTATGAAGAGCTTCAAAGTTAAGTTTTTCCAAGGATATGTGTAAACTGGTTATTGCCCTTGAAGATATTTAAGAAGGATTCTTAAGTTCGAGTTACTCCTATTGATTGCTACTTATGATTCTAAACTATGTCTAAAGGTTCTATGGTATGACTTAGCATTGAGAGGACTTCAAATTGGGACTCATCCCGTAAGATATGGCATGACCCCCTTGAATCTAAATCTCAATGTCCCTATCTATGTGTCACTATCGGAGCCTTGTAGGCTAGGCTAGTGGATCCACATAGGCCCTAAAGTTATGAAAGATACTAAGTTTCAAATATCTACATAGGCAAGTAAATTCCCCTTTTCCCAATTGAAGGAGTACATTAGCCTTTTCCCAATGGAAGGAGTTCATTGGATTTCATGTATTAGCTCGCATGGTCTTACTGTCAGTTATGGTCTATTCACACAAGTGTGCATGATTCCATGATATGTCTTCAATTCATGTTTTAAATATATATTGTCTCATATTAGTCTGATCCGTATTCCTTGTGAATATTTAAGCATATTCCATGTCTCATTAACCTTATGTATACTTATATGTTACATTTAATTGTGATGGAATTGCAATTTCATCTTTCTATTACATCTCACATACTTCGTACATTCAATAACACTAACGTATATTTTCCTACACGATCTAACCATGTAGCGACAGGTTCTCCTCCACCAGCTCGTGGCTAGTATTTGACACCTAAGACTAACTCTACTATTATGGTGAGCCCTTAGATCGGGACTCCTACACTCTTTACTTCTAGCTTGTATTTAGCTTAATTGGAGATGATGTTTTGTAGCCCTTTTAAGACACTTATTTTTAGTATTATATTATTTAGATTTCTTTCTATTGATAGAGATTGTCTATTACCATTCTCATCAACTTATGATGTAATAGGTGTGTGTATGGATAAAGTAATGATTTAGTTATCTCTACTATTTAAATGTCACTTCAATGTTCAAAAGCTAATAGCCCCTTTCTCTAACGTCTCTATCGCATTATGATCCTAGTTATCACCTTTGAATGCTTAAGATGCTTAAAAGGCTTAGGTGAGGTGCCTTTGGGAACCTCATTCTCCATGTGACTACTAGGCCCGCCCCTAGGTCAGGTGGTTACAAACTTCGTATCAGAGAACGAGGTTTTAAAATGTTCATGGGATGTCCATGCATACCCCATAGCATAGAGTGTCATTCAAGGTTGCAAAGCGCACCATTGTCTTGAATGTGAGGCTACCAAATGGTTTAGGAAAGTCTTCCCTTCTTTCTCATTAAATGTCATGCCTTAGAATTGAGTGAGATTACTACTAGCTAACGATAAGCATTTTCTTTCTAGATTTGGCCACCCTAAAAAGCTCTCCACTAGCAAGGCACTCCTGACCAATAAGTCCCTCCATGGATGAGGGAGTGTCTCATGCGGAGTTCAGAGCCACTTTCATGGTGTTGGCCCAAGAGTTGGCTAACCAAGCCAATAGGGAGATAGTAGTACCTACTGCAGCTGCCAGAGCCCATGCCTTCATGTGAATCAATCCGTAAGAATTTCATGGGTCAAAGGCAGATGAGGACCCAATGGAGTTTATAAGAAAACCATACTTGGTTGTGGTAGTGATGGGTGTGCCATCACAGGATAAAGCCGAGTTGGTGGCTTACCAGCTTAGTGGAGTCACCAAGATTTGGTATGAGCAGTTGGCCGAGGAGAAAGGTAAAGAGGCCGGTCCCATTGGTTTGGAGGAATTCAAATGTGCCTTCCTATATCAGTTATTGTCTATTGAGCTTAGGGAGGAAAAGGTCAAGTAATTCATCAACTTGAAGCAAGGGGTACGAGTGTGAGGAAGTATGCCCTCAAGTTCACCCAATTATCCAAGTATGCTCCATTCATGGTAATGGATCTGAGGGCTCGCATGAGAAAATTCATTTCGGGTGTATCCATGCTGGTCTCCAGAGAATGGAAGATGATGATGCTGGTCAATGAAATTCATATTTCTTGCCTAATGATGTATGACAAACAAATTGAAGAGGAAAAGCTCAAAGAATGGGCAAAGGTGTCCAAGTAGGCTCGTGTGGATAATGGGAACTATTTTCATCAACGGAGCTATGGCTACAAATTTCAAGGTAGCCTAAGGCAAGGATATATCCAACACTCCTTCTCCCAGGAAGGACAAAGGGGTTTGCCCAAAGCGCCAATGTCCTAATTGCCCTAACTTTGGAAGACCCCAGAAAGAGGAATGCTTAGCCAGGTGGAATGCTTGCTTCACTTTTGGAAAGCCCCGTGCGTGAGTCTATTGTAGCCCGAAGAGTCTATAAGGGTTGTCTTGTTTCTATTTTACATAAAGTAATCCCATGTGATTTAGTTGAGATCTCCACGGTAGATGATGGAACCCAAGCTACAACTCCTTTTTGAAGGTTAAAGTGGTCGTTGTCAAGATATATAAGCTAAACAAGGTTAGAGTCAAACCCCATAAGGAATATGGTAAACCTAGAGTAATGTAAAGTAATCGAGTAGATTAACCTACTTATCTACCCAAGGGAGGGGGGGAGGGGATTTGCAAAACTATAGAAAAAAATCCTAAACTAAAAAAAGTATGTGAAACCAGTAAGAAGAATAACTAGGGTATAGTTTTCCCCATGATTCCTTATTGGGATTACCAGATAATTGCATTCTTTTTAGTGTGTAACATGCAAAACGATAAGTTAACTTTACCAAACCATTTGATCTAGGCGAGAGGTAAATTTCACTATATAATTTGACCCATCCCTACATTGGTACATTACTAACCTTTACCTATTGTTCCAGTACAACCTCCTCTTGATCCAGTTTTGTTGATTCCACGAGAAACATCACTTGAATCATGTTAATTAATCTCTTTTCATATTCATTACTACCTTGATCTAGTCAATAACAAAAGGCAAGTTCTAATGATGGCCACTACTAAAAAAATAATCAAAACAAAGAGAATTAATAAATACATGCGTGCACACTTTCCAAGAATTATGAATTACCTGGTTTTACTTGTTAGTTCCTTATGGCTCCCAAAACCATAGTTGTGATTTAGCTACTCATTGTTATTATAGATGAAAGAATCATGATATTGAATAGGATAATTAAGCACTTACAAGTATGAAACTAAAATCAAGAAATCCAAGCTCTTCAATGAAAATCACAAGTACGAATTAAGATCGCAAACTATTATTTTACAAGTGTCTTACAATGTTTCTCATGTTCTCTACTGAGACTGTTTGGTTTCACTAAAAAATAACCAAAAAAATCTATTTATAGTATTTAAAATACAAAACCAAATGAGAATAGGAGAACTAGGCTAGATAGGCTCTACGGCCATCTCTACGGACCATATAAACTTTTATGGCCCGTAGTCCGGGCTTCATGGACTTCATCTTCAATTCTGGGGTTAACTTATATGGGACATATCTACGGGTCGTATAAAGATTTATGGCCCGTGAAGGGTTTCATCTGATGACTTTTCAGCAACACCTTACTTTATGATCCTCTGGGTACGACTATATTTATGAGTCTATATAGTTTTGTGACTCGTCTACATGCTCATAGATTCAACTTTAGAAAATCCCTTCTTCACTAGATATTGCAATGAAACCAAATGTACGGCCCATGAAAACTTCCATGTCCTGTAAAGGGTGTCGTAGAACAGCAAAAACTTCAACTTTTGTACATTTTGCCCAAATTCATGCTGAACCCCATAATCCTGCAAAACATATATAAAAATACATCAAATCTAATAACGTCGCTTTAAGAACATTTACAATTCTATGTTTTAAGCATCAAAAGTATTGTATTTTGACAGCACATCAACACGCTCAACTTAAAATTGTTGTTTGACTTTAAGCGTCAGACTCAATCTATATAAGTAGTACAGTAGCACACAGACCTCAATATAATAGCACACACTATCTCAAATTCAAGCACAGATACCCATACAACTCATAAATGTGTATCAGATACCTATCAAGCAAACCAATGTAGATCACTACATGCGAAAGTGGAACTATAAAAAGCAAGGAAATCATCAATAAGCAATAACAACTACGTTAGTCTAAAACCTATGGTGCAATGCAAATGCCCTCATAGAACAAAGTACCATATCCCCTAATGATAAAAGTAGGAACTACACAAAATTGCACACTCTCACAAAACACATTTGAATGCCATGTTCAATACCATATCCTTACCCCTATAGTCAGTACTATGACCTTCGACTAATTGGACTAGGATCATTCTAGAAATTATTGGCTTGTAACGTAGGATCGAGAATCTTTGGTATGATTTTTGGAAACATGGGGACTAAGGGTCCTGAAACGCCCTGCAAAGGTACCTCGAAAATGCCCATAATTGTAATTTCTATATACCTCACAATTCATGCTTGATATAAAAAATCTGACTTCATATTCTTAATCAGGAGGCAAAATTAAGCGAGAAGTGGGTATAACCCCAATTTTAGAAGACCCATAGCCAAAATTGATTTTTGCAAAAATTTCAGAGACAGAAATTATCCGCGATGGCTCCGTAATGCAAACCTATCATGGAATAGTGTTGTCACTTCCTTATTTTCCTCTTTCAGCCTAAGGAATTGGGGTCTTGTCCCCATGCCCTTTTATGCATAAAAACACCTATACTTTGCCATTTTCAACTCTATATCACTCAAAAACCATCTCAAAATCTCTTGAATGCTTAACCAAATGTTTCATCCAAATTCAATTTTCCCAAGCTTAATTCTGGATCTCAAGAACTCAATTTAAGCTCCAAGTCTCATTCAAGTTTACATACAGGAAAACCCAAGTTTGAGGTATGTGGGTTTCAACCATTGGGTCCTTTCACCCATGTTGCCCAACCTTCCCTTTATATGAAAATTGCTTGATGTGAAGTTGTATTACTTATGAGTATTACTTATTATGAATTACGATTATAAACTACGTTGACATTTTATAAATGTTGATTGGAAACACATCTACCTATTTCAAGCCTTTACTATGAGATGATTTGTCTATATTGACTATGCATGTTTTGAGTCATGAAACGATAATCTATTATGAGATTTGATGAGGGATTTCAAGTTATCGTATATGATGGTTTTACTACATGTTGGTGGGTCAATTTATTTTGAGTTTTCTTACATTGTTTCACTCTTGAATTGAATGATTTTGAATTAGGATTACACACCTTCCAAGTATTTAATAAAATGTCTTGACATGAATTTTTGAGTTATTGATGGTCTATTACATGGTTTACAAGTCAAGCGATTCTACGATGATTAACAGATTATATGTATGTATTAAATTCATGAAAAGAATCTATAGTGTTGCAAGTTGACCATACCTTGTTTGTGAGTGACATGCCTAATTACCTTGTTGAGGGTGTGACATATCTTAACCACTATGATGGGGGGTGACATGTCCACTAACATGTCAAGGCGTACGTACCTTGACCACTATGATGTGGGGTGACATGCCCATCTACCTTATCGAATGGGTATGTACCTTGAACACTATGATGGGCGGTAACATGCCCATCTACCTTTTCCAGGGGTATGTACCTTGACCACTATTATGGGGGGTCATATGCCTATCTACGATGTTGAGGGATATGTACCTCAATCACCTTCCAAGAGGGTGGCATGCTTTAGAGTTCAAGTAAAGCTTGCTTAAGCTAGGTGGATATGGTCTCTTCCTACACATGTAAACTATATTAGCAAGTTATATGATTTACAAGTATGTTTTACCTCAATCATTGATTATGTATACCATATTGGTATTATACTTATCCTTGCTTACGACTGTGGATCTTGGTTATGTTTCCCTATGTCTTGTTGCATAGCTTCCTATATACTTATTACATTCATGTGTACTAATGCATACTCTATGCCTACGTGATTGCCATAACTCAAGCCTAGATTCCTACATACTTAATACATTCAAATATACTAACGCATACTCTATGCCTACATAATTTCCACGACCCAAGCCAAGGCCTAGACGTCACATGGCAAATGGGAACCCAGAGGGTTACCAAACAAGCCTCTTAGCATATCATATACACATCCTTGGTCACGGAAGCAATTAAACAATAATAAAAGAGTGCACTTAATGATAAATGTCTAAAAGAAGTTCTTAGTAGAATAAATCATAAAGAGTAAAAGCTCAAATGTAATTACATCACTTATCTTGCAACACCTCTAACATAGATTTAGCGGGGGTCAAGACAACTTTCCGGGCTCACCCTTTAGTACAAAGTTCAACATAGAGAGATAGTAAAAGTAAGAAAGAATAAGGCTAATGTCCCTAAACATGAGGACATAGCACAAGCTTATCTTCAAGATGTCAAAACTAGCCACGAGTCAAATGATCGTAAGGGCCTTTGGTTTCTACATGGTAACATCATGTAGGCATAGGGTATGCGTTAGTATGTTTGAATGTACTAATTATGTAGGATGCAATGAAACAAGAGATAGTCAACATAGCAACATGCATATATATAGGCAAGAGATAGTATATAAGCAACATGATATGCATGATCAATGCTTGAGCAAAACATGACTAGATAGGACATAATACGTGTGTAGGAAGAGACCATAATCATACACAAAGCAACCCTAGTACTTGGAATCCAAGGCACAGCACCCCCTTGGGAAGTGATTGAGGTATCTACCCCTTAATTGGTAGATAGGCATAGCACCCCATCAAAGTGGTCAAGGTATATGCCCCTCAAAATGGTAAATCGGCATAACATTGCCCATCAAAGTGGTCAAGGTATATACCCCTCAATATGTAGATGGGCATAGCACCCCCCATCAAAGTGGCCAAGGTATATACAACTCAACATAGTAGATGGGCATAGCACCCCCATCAGAGTGTGGTCAACTTGCAACACAGTAGATACTATTCATGAATTTAACATATACATACATTCCTTTAATTATCATAAAGTTACTAGAATCATAAGCCATGCAATAGATCATCAATAACTCAAGAATCCTTAATAAGACATTTTATCAAGCACTTGGCATGCGTGCAATGCTAGTTGAAAATCTTGTAATTCAAGAGTGAAATCGTATGATAAATCTTAATGTAAATTAACCCACCAACACTATGTAAAACCCTCATGTGAAATACATTGAAAACCCCCATCAGATATCATCCACATCATAGTTCTATAGCTCAAAACATGCTTAGTCATAATAGGTAAGTCATCTAATAATGTAGACTTAAAATGAGTAAACTTGTGTTTTCAATCAATTTTTCATGAAACCCCAACATAGTATATGATCATAATCAATAATGAGTAATACCCATAAGCAACACAACTTGGAAATATGTAATTTTCATAAAAAGGAAGATTGGGCACCATTGGTGAAAGGAACCAATGGTTGAAACCCATATACCTTAGACCTTGAATATCTTGAAATTGTGTTATGAAAGACTTTAAACTTGGAAGTGGGTCTTGGAATCCAAAACTTGCTCTTTAGTTTCCTTGAATTCATACTGGGATTTTGATGGAGGATCTTGAGAGAATTTGAGAGTGTGCTCAAGTTGAGAGTAATGAGTTTAACCCTTTTCAATAGGGTTTATGTCTTTTGTGGAGGTCTAAAATGATCATTAAAATGGATCATATTCACGAAAATGCCATTAGTGAATTGATGGCAAAAGTGACAAAGTGATGCTCCACTGAGGGTCCCATGGCCCGTGTCGCATACCACGGGTCGTGTTGAGTGGGCCCATGGGGTGAGAGTTGGTCAAAAATTGGAAGTTAGGAAACTTTGGAAAATTGACGTCTCGTCACCTAAACGGGGGCCTCCACGGGCAGTGTGAAGCTACATGATCCGTGTGGAGCCACATGATGCGACACTTGGTGAGAAGGAAAATATTGCAAGACCACCATGCCAGGGACCATGACTTATGGCGCTTGCCATGGTACGTGAGGATGGCCGTGGCACTACATTTGCCCACTATGCCTCACTTGCACACACCCCATGGCTAGCCACACGGTTAGTAGAAAGCCGCATGGCCCATGCTACTAGTCGTTCCCCATACCTTAGGCCAAAAATCACCTTTTCCAGCTCAAGACATCCCACAGAGTCTATACAAAGCCCCATTGCTCGTACAAGTGCCCGTGTGGCATCACTGTACAGGAGGGTCTCACGAAAACGGTCATAACTCCTTCATCTTAACTCAGAATGACGTGAAACCAAGTGCGTTGGAGAGCTAACTCAAGGGGATTTCAATTGCAATGTCATGGGTAGTCCAGTTCTATGTGTGCTTATAGTTATGTTTGTTTAAAGTTGACCCTTGCATAAACCAACACCCAAAACATAATTCATAGGGAAGTCTTGAACTCGTCAAAGTACTAGAAGTCTCCCATGACCCTAATACAAGCTCCACCTAAACAAATGAGTCTTTATACATGGGTACAAAAGAGCATGGAGTTACAGGGTGTCACATTATCTTCCCATTTGGAACATTCATCCCCAAATGTCAAAGAAACGTACACCATAAAAGTAATCATGAAGATTTTAACCCAACATGGATGCAACAAATGCACTTAAATATTATTTTCAAAAAGCTTCAACGTGAACATCAAAAATCACCATAAACTTGTCAACATACACATGAATGCATGCAAATAACATAAGGGCCGAAACTTAAGACTTAAAATCACATAGAGGGACTTAAATTAGTAGGTTACGATTGAGTAGAGTGGAAGACATATGGATATCACTTTTGCATGTCCACTCGGCTTCCCGTGTGGCCCTTTTAACTTGTTGGTTCCTCCAAAGGACCCTAACAGAGGCTATATCCTTGTTCCTGAACATCTTTACTTGACTATGTAAAATTTCTACCGGGACCTATTCTTAAGTCAAATTGTCTTCAACAACATCCACAACATCTAGAGGCACAATAGCACTTGCATCGCTTAAACACTTCCTCAACATAGACACATGGAAGACCGAATGAACCATATGCATGTCATTGGAAACTCCAACTCATAGGCCATCTTACCAATCCTCCTCAACACTCTATAAGGATCCACAAATTTTGGACTCTGTTTACCCTTTTTACCAAAACGAACCACACTCTTCATGGGTGAAACCTTCAAATAGACTCAATCACCAACTTTAAATTCAAAATCCCTTCTCCTCACATCGGCATAGGACTTTTATCAACTTTGGGAGGTTTTCCATCTCTCCCTAATCAACCTCATCTTCTCCATGGCCTCCATAATGAAATCCGAACCTAACAAGGCCATCTCTTCTACCTCGAACCATCCAACCCAGGATCTACAACATCTTCCATAAAGAGCCTCAAAAAGAGCCATAACAATGCTTGAGTGATAACTATTATTATAAGCAAACTCAATGAGAGAAAGGTGGTCATCCCAACTATCCTTAAACTCTAAAACACAAATTTTAAGCATATCCTCAAGAGTTTGGATAGTCCTTTCGGCTTGGCCATCCATTTGAGGGTGAATGGCCATGCTAAGCTTTACGTTGATACCAAGACCTCTTTTAAAGGACCTCCAGAATTAAGAAGTGAATTAAGCACCATGATCTGCGATGAAAGACAAAGGCACCCCATGCTACCTAACCAATTCATGCATGTATAACTTAGCATAATCTTCGGCACCATATGTAGTTTTGACCTGTAGGAAATGAGCCGACTCCGTTATTCGATCAACCACAACCCAAATAGAATCAAAATTCTTTCAAGTCTTAGGAAACCTAACCACAAAATCCATATTAATTTTCTCCCACTTCAATCTAGGAATCCCTATATATTGGGCTAGGCCACCTGACCTTTGATGTTCTTCTTGCACTTGTTGGCAATTATGGCAACTGGATACAAACTTAGCAATATCCCTCTTTATACCACCCACAAAAAGACTTCCCTCAAATCTCTATATATCTTTGCAGAACCAGGGTGAATAGAATAGGATAAATTATAAGCTTTATATATAATCTTCTTTCTCGAGTCATCTACACTAGGCACAGATAATGTACCTTGGTACCTAAGGGAACCATCTCCCTCTTGGGAGAAAACCTCCACCTTCCCATCTCTCACCAAGGCCTTCATTTCTAACAAGTTGGGGTCAAGATCTTGCTTTGCCTTTACCTCCTCAATCAATGAAGAATGGAGTGATAACTATTATTATAAAAAAACTCAATGAGTAGAAGGTGATCTTCCCAACTACCCTTAAACTTCTAACACAAACTCTAAGCATATCCTCAAGATTTTGGATAGTCCTTTCGGCTTGGCCATCCATTTGAGGGTGAAAGGCCATGCTAAGCTTTACCTTGATACAAAGACCTCTTTGAAAGGACCTCCAAAAGTGAGAAGTGAATTGAGCAGGATGATCCGAGATGATATATGAAGGCACCCCATGCAATCCAACCAATTCATGAATGTACAACTTAGCATAATCTTCGGCACCATATATAGTTTTGATCGGTAGGAAATGAGCCGACTTTGCCATTCTATCAACCACAACCCAAATAGAATCAAAATGCTTTCTAGTCTTAGGACACCCAACCACAAAATCCATATTAATTTCCTCTCACTTCCATGTAGGAATCCCTATATCTTGGGATAGGCCACCCGACCTTTGATGTTCATCTTAGACTTGTTTGCAATTATGACAATTGGATACAAACTTAGCAATATCCCTCTTCATATCACCCCACCAAAACACTTCCCTTAAATCTCTATACATCTTTGAGAACTGGGGTGAATAGAATAGGAGAATTATAAGCTTCATCTACAATCCTCTTTTTCAAGTCATCAACACTAGGCATACACAGTATACTTTGGTACTTAAGGGCACCATATCCCTCTAGGGAGAAAACTTCCACCTTCCCATCTCTCACCAAGGCCTTCAATTCTAACAAGGAGGGGTCAAGATCTTGCTTTGCCTTTACCTCTTCAATCAATAAAGACTTAGAACCATCAACAACCACTACACTACCATTGTCAACCTCCTCTAACCTAGCTCCCAATCTAGCCAACCGATGAACCTCTCTAGACACCTCCTTGACACCATCATCAACATGAGCTAGAATACCCATAGATGCCCTACTCAAAGCATCAGCCACAACATTAGCCTTACTGGGGTGATAATGTATACTCATGTCATAGTCTTTAAGAAGCTCTAACCACCTCCGTGGTCTCAAATTATGATCCTTTCTAGTGAACACATATTACAGACTCCTACGATCATTAAACACATAAACGTGCGTCCCACACAAATAATGACACTAAATATTCAATGCAAATACCATGACGTCAATTCAAGATTATGGGTAGGATAATTCTTTTTATGTAACTTCAGTTGCTTAAAGGCATACACTATCATCTTACAATTTTGCATTAAAACATGACCCAAACCAATCCTTATGTCATCACAATACACAACAAACCCTTCCAAACCTTCCCGTAGAGACAAGAAAGGAGCGGAGACAAACTTATCTTTAAATGTTGGGAAACTCTTTTCACAGTCATCGGTCCACACAAATTTTTCCTTCTTTTGGGTCAACTTAGTCATAGGTAAAGTAATAGAAGAGAACCCATTCACAAACCTATAGTAATAACCTGCTAAGCACAAGAAACTTCTAATGTCTAATGGAGTCAAAGGTCTAGGCCAATTTCTAATCTCCTCCATCTTTTTAGGATCCACCTTATTACCATCACCCGACACCACATGACCTATGAGAGCAACCTCTCCCAACCAAATTTCATATTTTTCATATTTGGCATACAACTTCTCCTCCCCCAAGATTTGCAATACTACCCTCAAATGACCCATATGTTCCTCCTCACTGTGGGAATAAATCAAGATATCATCAACAAAAACCACCAGAAATAAATCAAGCAAAGTTTTAAAGACCCTATTCATAAGATCCATGAATATATGCGGTGCATTAGTCAAACTGTAGGACATAACCACAAACTCATAGTGCCCATATCTAGTCCGAAAGGTCATCTTGGGAATGTCACACTCCCTCAATTTCACTTGGTCATGCACCGACCGAAGATTAATCTTAGAGAAGTGACTAGCCCCTTGAAATTGCTCAAAAATATCGTCAATCCTTGGTAGAGGATATTTATTCTTTGTGGTGTCATTATTGAGTTGCCAGTAATTAATGCACATTCTAAGAGTACCATCCTTCTTTTTCACAAATAATATCGGTGCACCACAACGTGATTGGCTAGGCCTAATAAAATTCTTCTCCAACAAGTTCCTCAATTGCTCGTTCAACTCCTTTAACTCTGCTATGGCCATACAGTATGGGGGAATAGAAATGGGTTGGGTATCGGGAAGGAGGTCTATACTAAAATCTATCTCCCTTTGGGAGGGACTCCAGGAATCTATTTGGGAAAGACATCAACAAATACATTAACAATAGGGACTGATTCTTTAGGAAGGACTTTAGACTCGACATCCCTAACCCTCAAAAGATGATAGAGACACCCCTTAGAGATCAACTTTTGGGCTTTAATGCAAGAGATGAAGCTACCCTTGACCACCACATCATGACTCTCCCACTCAAGAATGGGTTCATTAGGGAATTAGAATTTGACCCTATGGGTTATACAATCAATAGAGGCATAATATGCATGCAACCAATCCTTCCCAAGAATAACGTCAAAATCCACCATATCCAAATCAACAAAGTCACAAGGCAATATTTTATAAAAAATGTGAATGGGACTATTTCTATAGACCCTCCAAGTAACAATGGATGCACCAACGGGAGTAGACACTTCATATGGCTCACAGAATAATTGCGGTTTAATATGAAACTTTTTGCAAACAAAAGGAGTAAGAAAAGAAAGAGTGGCACCCGAGTCTATCAATGCATACACATGTAAATCAAAGACTTTTAATATATCGCCAATAACATAGGGAACCAAATATAACCTTTACCTCCCTTGAAGAGCATAGAACCGATTTTTCCTTGGAGCTCCCCCTTATTGGCCTCCTCTTCCCAAAGGAGCCACTTTTGCACCTCAGCCTTATGGATGACCATCTCTACCCTTGTTGTGATTACGAGGAAAATTCATCACCTTCTGACCAACTTCACCACAACCATAACAAGCATTAGTATCCTTCAAACATGGGCCTTCATGGCCTCTACCACATTTTGGGCACATAGGGTCAGGCACCGCACAACCACCACCTTGGACTCTTGGGTTGTCATTAGAAAACCCTCAAGTAGGAGCATTGGAAAACTCTTGGACTTTATGAAACCAACCACCCTTGGGACTTTGGAATCTACCTTCAAAACGAGCCTTCTTGGTCTCATAACCCCTTCTCTTTCTCAACTTTTCCCCCTCCAATTGTTCAGCATAAGTCATGAGGTAGGACAAGTCCATATCATATATCAACATGGCGGCACGATACTCCTCATTCACTAGATTGGATACAACCATCACATACTTGTTCATTCTAGACCTTGGCTTGGCCACCAATTGTGGAGCATATTTAGAGAGTTAGTTGAACTTGAGCAGATATTCCCTCACACTTATTGACCCTTGCTTTGAATTCATGAATTCCATTATTTTGGCCTCCCTTAACTTAAGAGGGAAGAACCAATTAAGAAAAGACGCCTTAAATTCCTCCCAAAGAATCACATTACTATTCCCCTTCTACATTTTCCATAGGGTAAACCATATTTTGAACACCCCCTTGAGTTTGTAAGCCGCCAACTCTACCTTCTCCTCCGATCTAACTCCCATAATAGACAACACTCTGTATACCTCATCTATTAATTCCTATGGGTCTTCATCCACTTTAGTCCCATGGATATCCGATGGGTTCATCCTCATGAAGTCCCTTATCCTAGATGCCAGAGTAGGAGCATAAGGGGCTTTGACCCCTTGGTTGCTTTAATTAGTCATAGCTTGAGCTAGCATAACAATTGCATCCCAAAACTCTTCATGAGTCGGTTGCTCTTCGAGTGTACAAGCCCTTCTTCCCCTTATATTAGGCATGATCCAAGATAGCTAAGAATATTCGTTAGAGGAGAACCTCACCTATCTTTTGTAGCACGACATAGACCATGAAGAAGGGAAATATTTCATAAAACGTCTCATAGACTCTTACTCATATTTGTGGTGTGCTTCACAACCATGAATAAGACTTTAATTGACATAGTGTGTTAGATGCCGAGGACCATTAAAAACCTAATGCTCTGATACCAAGTTTGTCACGACCCAAGCTTAGGGCCTAGACGTGACACAGTGAATAGGAACTCGAAGGGTCCCCAAATAAGCCTCTTAGCATATCATATACACATCCTTGGTCACAGATTCAATTAAAAAATAATAAGAGAGTACACTTAAAGATAAAGGGCTAAAAGAAATGTTTAGTAGCATAAATCAAAAAGAGTCAAAGCTCAAATATAATTACATCACTTATCCAAAACACCTCTAACATAGATTTGGCAGAGGCAAAGATAACTTTTAGCGCTCACCCTTTAGTATCAAGTTCAACATTGAGAGATAGTAAAAGTAATAAAGAACAAGGCTAATGTCCCCGAACTTGAAGACTCACCACAAGATTATCTTCAAGATGTCAAAACTTACCACGAGTCAGATGATCGTGAGGAGCTCCAGTTCTTACATGGTAACATCATGTAGGCATAGGGTATGCTTTAGTACATTTGAATGTACTAAGTATGTAGGATATAATGCAATAAGAATAGGCAACATAATTAACATGCATATATAGGAAAAAGATAGTATAATAGCAATATAGCATGCATGATCAATACTTGAGTAAAACATGATTAGATAGATAATAATAGATGTGTAGGAAGAAACCATCATCATAGACCAAGCAACCTAGTACTTGGAATCCAAGGCATGGCATCCCCTGGGAAGGTGATTGAGATATATACCCCTCGATTGGTTTATTGGCAAAACCCCCCCATCAAAGTGGTCAAGGTATATACTCCTCAGCATGGTAGATGGGCATAACACCCCCCATCAAAGTATCCATTGTATATACCTCTCAACATGGTAGATGGGCATAACACCCCCATTCAAAGTGGCCAAGGTATAGACCCCACAACATGGCATATGGGCATAGCATCCCACATCAAAGTGTGGTCAACTTGCAACACTATAGATACTTTTCATGAATTCAACATATACATTTATCTCTTTCATCATTACAAAGTTACTAGACTCATAAGTCATGCAATAGATGATCAATAACTTAAGAATCCTTAACAAGACATTTTATCAAATACTTGGCGTTTATGAAATGCTACTTCAAATCATCCAATTAAAGTGTGAAATCATATGAGAAATCTTAAGGTAAATTAACCCACCAACTCTTGGTAAAGCCCTCATATGAAATATATTGAAAACCCCTATCAAATATCATCCTAGATCATAGATCGATATCTCAAAACATGCTTAGTCATAATAGGCAAATCATCTCATAGTGTAGACTTAAAATGAGTAAACATGTGTTTTCAATCAACTTTTCATGAAACCCCAACATAGTATATGATCATAATCAATAATGAATAATACCCATAAGAAACACAATTTAGAAACATGTAATTTTCACAAAAAGAAAGATTAGGCACCATGGGTGAAAGGATCTAATGGTTTAAATCCACATACCTTAAACCTTGAATTTCTTGATATTAGGTTGTGAAATACTTGAAGCTTAGAAGTGGGTTTTGGAATCCAAACTTGCTCTTGAGTTCCTTAAGTTCATTTTGGGGTTTTGGTGAAGGCTCTTGAGAGAATTTGAGAGTGTGCTCAAGTTGAGACTAATGAGTTTAATCCTCTTAAATAGGATTTAGATCTTTTGGGGATGTTAAGACAGCATTGGAAGTCTAAAAAGGTCATTAGAATGGATTAAATTCATGAAACTTCCATTAGTGAATGGATGGATAGATTGACAAAGTGATGCTCCACTGAGGGCCCCATGGACAATGTGGCACGCCACCGGTTGTGTAGAGTGACCATGGGATGAGACTTAGTCAAAAATAGGAAGTTGGGACAGTTTGTAAAATTGGCATCTCGTCACTTATACAGGGGCCTCCGCAAGCCGTGTGAAGCTACACGATTAGTGTAGAGCCCCGTGGTACTACACTTGGTGAGAAAAAAATGCTACTAGACCCCCAAGCCAAGGACCAAAGCTCATGGAGCTTACCACTGCCCATGAGGATAGTCGTGGCACTACACTTTCCAGAAACTCCTCCCATGCTCACTATGCCTCACTTGGACACACCCCACCGCTAGCCACACAGTGAGTGGCAAGAACATGGCTTGTGCCATTGACCATGTCCCACTGTTTAGGCCAAAAATGGCCTTCACCAGCTCAAGACATCCCACACGGCTCGTGAAAAGCCCCACTGTCCATATAGGTGCCCGTGTGGCATCACTGCATAGGAGGGTTCACAAGAACGGTCCTAACTTCTTCATCCAAACTCGGAATGAGGTGAAAACAAGTGCGTTGGAAAGCTAACTCAAAGGCATTACATCTGACTTGTCATGTATTATCAGTTCTGTGTGTGCTAAAAGTTATTCTTTTTAAAAGTTGACCCTTGCATAAATCAACACCCAAAACTCAATTCATAGGGAAGTCTTAAACTCGTCACAATACTAGAAGTCTCCCACGACCCTAATACACTCCCCACCTAAACTAATAAGGCTTGGAACATGGATACAAAAGAGTATGGAGTTGCAGCATGTCACAATGATGTTACCATGTAGGAACCGAAGCACCTCTTGATCAGCCTCCACGTGGCTGTTCTTGGCATTTTGGAAGTTAAGCTTTGCTGGGTATTAAATTTTGGGGACACTAGCTATATTAATCTTTAAATTCATTTTCTCTTTATGTTAAACTCTTAATACTATGAGGGAGAGCTCGAAAAGTGTCTTGGCCCCCGCTCCAATCTATATCTAGAGGTATTATTCGAATAATTATTGTACTTATACTTTGAGCTTGACTCTTGAGTGATTTATATTTATCAAAGTCTTTATATAGTCCCATTATCCTTTATTTATACCTTGTCTTGGTGATATTTTGCTTCTGCAACCAAGGATGTGTAATCGATATGCTAAGAGGCTTGTTTGGGTTCCTTTGAGTTCCCCATTCGTCGTGTCATATCTAGGCCCCAGGTGTAGGTCATGACAAACTTGGTATCAGAGAACTAGATTGTTAATAGTACACAGAATCTAACACCACATCGATTAGAGTCTTATTCATGGTTGTGAAGTGCACCACAACTATGAGTAAAGGGCTATGAGGCATTTTAGGAAATGTTTCCCTTCTTTATGATCTATGTCGTGCTATATAAGTTAAGGTAAAGCTTTTTACTCTACTGAAAGTTCTTTGTTATTGTATATCATGTCTATTATAAGAGAAAGACTAAAGAGAGCTCGTACACCCGAGAAACAACTGGCCCCTCCCACTCATCAAGCCCCTCAAGATGGGGGAGTGGCTCATGAAGTGTTCTGGGATGCTATTATTATGTTGGCTCAAGCTATGACCACCCAAATCAACCAAGGGACCCAAGCTTCTCATGGTCCTACTCCGGCCTCAAGGGTGAGGGATTTTATGAGGATGAACCCACCAGAGGTCCATGGGTGTAAGGTGGATGAGGATCCTTAAGAATTCATTGATGAAACGTATAAGGTGTTATCTGTTATGGGGGTTAATCGGAATAAAAGGCAGAGTTCGCGGCCTACCAACTCAAATGGGTGGCTCAAATTTGGTTCACCTAATGGAAAGTGGAGAAGGGGAATACTAATGTCATCCTTTGGGAAGAGTTCAAGGCAGCATTTTTCAACCGGTTTCTTATAGAGTTGAGGGAGACTAATATAATGGAGTTTATGAACCTTAAGGAAGTTTCTATGAGTGTGAGGGAGTATGCTCTCAAGTTCAACCAACTCTCCAGGTATGCCCCACAATTGGTTGTTGAGTCTACGTCAAGGATTAACAAATTTGTATCAGGCGTGTCCGACGTGGTGTTCCTCAAACCGCCATGCTGGTAAGTGATATGGATTTGTACCTCCTTATGACTTACGTCGAACAACTAGAGGGGGAAAAGCTTAGAAACAAGAAAAAGTGGTGAGGCCAAGAGGGCCCATTTTGAAGGTGGATTCAAAAATCTCAATGTTGGAGAGTTTTCTTGAGGCCACAAGCCTCTAAACCAAGGGTCTTCCAATGCTCCTAATAGAAAGTTTTCTAATGAAAACACAAGGTTCCAAGGTGGTGGTGGTGAGGTCCCTAACCCTATGTGCCTAGACCAAAATGGCCCACATTTGAAGAATAGTATTGCTTGCAATGGTTGTGGTGAAGTGGTTCGTAAGGTGATTGATTGTCCTCGTAATCAAAACAAAGGTAGAGATGGTTGTCCAAAAGGCCAAGGTGCAAGTACGGGTCCAAAGTGAAAAGGAGGCCAACAAGGGGGTGATCCAAGGTAAAATAGATTCTATGCTCTTCAAGGGAGACCAGGTGTGGATGATGTGCCCGATGTCCTCAAAGGTATACTGAAGATTTTTGATTTTGATTTGTATACTTTGATAGACCCGGGCGCGATTGTCTCTTTTATTACTCCTTTGTTACAAAAAGCTTTATGTTAGTCCTAAATTATTGTGTGAACCTTATGAAGTGTCTATCCCCGTTGGTGCATCCATTTTTCTAGAAGAGTATATATAAATTTTCCTATGTTCATTTTGCATAAAATCTTGCCTTGTGATTCAGTTGAATTAGATACAGTAGATTTTGATGTCATTCTTGTGATGGATTGGTTTCATGCATATTATACTTCTATTAATTGTGGAACCCATAGGTTCAAATTCTAATTTCCTAATGAGCCCCTCCTTGAGTGGGAAAGTTGTGATGTGGTGGTCAAGGGTAGATTTATTCCATGCATTAAAGCCCAAAAGTTGATTTGTAAGGGTTGTCTCTATCATCTTGTGATATTAGGGATGTTAAGTCCAAAGTCCTTCCTATAGAGTCGGTTCCGATAGTTAATGAGTTTCTTGATGTCTTTCCCAATGAACTTCTCGGTGTTCCTCCCGAAAAGGAAATAGACTTTTGTATAGGACTACTTCCGCATATTCAACCCATTTCCATTCCCCCTTGCTGTATGGCATCAGCGGAGTTGAAGGAGTTGAAAGAGCAATTGAGGGATTTTTTGGAAAAGGGTTTCATAAGGCCTAGTCAATCATCTTAGGGTGCACTGGTGATGTTTGTGAAGAAGAAGGATGGTTCTCTTAGAATGTACATTGACTATTGGCAACTTAATGGGGTCAGCATAAAGAAAAAATATCCACTACCAAGGATAGATGACCTTTTTGATAAACTTCAAGGGGATAATCACTTCTCTAAGATTGATCTTCGGTCCGGATATCACCAAGTGAAAGTGAGCGGTGTGACATTCCAAAGATGGCCTTTCAGACTAGGTATGTGCATTTTGAGTTTATGGTTATGTCCTTCGGATTGACTAACACACCGACTATATTAATGGATCTTATGAATAGTCTCTTTAAACCCTACCTTGATTTGTTTATGGTAGTTTTTGTTGATTGTATCTTGATTTATTCCCATTGTGATGAGTATCATGTGAATCACTTGAAGGTAGTGCTGCAAATCATAAGGGAGGAGAAATAGTATGCTATTTATAAAAAAATGTGAGTTTTGGTTGAAAGATGTTTCTTTTCTAGGGCATGGTGGTTTCGGGTGATGGCATCAAGGTGGATCCTAAGAAGACGGAGGTGATTAGAAATTGGCCTAGATCTTTGGCTCCATCAAACATTGGGAGATTCTTATGTTTGACGGGTTATTAACGGAGATTTGTAAATGGGTTCTCTTCTATTGCTTCTCCCATGACTAATTTGACACAAAAGAAGGCAAAATTTGTGTGGATCGATGAATGTGAGAAGAGTTTCCAAATATTGAAAGATAAGCTTGTCTCCATGCCTATCTAATCACTACCAGAAGTGTTGGAATGGTTTGTTTTGTAGTGTGATACCTCAAGAATTTGTTTGGGTTGTGTTTTGATGCAAAATGGTAATGTTATTGCATATGCCTCTAGGCAACTTAAGGTGCATGAGAAGAATTATGCTAATCTTGAATTGGCAGCCTAGTATTTTCTTTGAAAATTTTGCATCAGTACTTGTATGGGTCCATGTTGATATGTTCACTGATCATAAGAGTCTCCAATATGAGTTCAACCAAAAAGATCTTAACGTGAGACAAAGAAGGTGGTTAGAGCTTCTTAAAAATAATCATATGAGTATGCATTATCACCTTGGCAAGGCTAATGTTGTGGCAGATGCTCTAAATAGGGTGGTTATGGTTAGTCTAGTACATGTTGAGAGTGGTGGCATAGATGTGTCTAGAGAGGTTCATTGGTTGGATAGAATGAGCGTTAGGTCGGAAGAAGTTGGCAATAGTGGTGTAGTGGTTATTGATGGTTCTAAATATTCATTGGTTGAGGAGGTAAAGGAAAAACAAGATCTTTAACCCACCTTGCTAGAGTTGAAGACCTTTGTGAGAGATGGTAAAGTGGGGGTTTTCTCCCAAGGAAGAGATGGTGCCCTTAGGTACCAAGATAGATTGTGTGTACTTAATGTTGATGACTTGAGGAAGTTGATTTTAGATGAGGCTCTTAATTCATCCAATTCTATTCACCCGGTTCTATGAAGATTTATTGAGAGTTGAGAGAGGTGTATTAGTGGGGTGGTATGTAGAAAGATATTGCCAAGTTCATATCTGAATGTCACAATTGCCTGCAATTACAAGCCAAACATCAAAGGTTGGGTGGTCTAGCCCAAGATATAGTGATTCCTATATGGAAGTGGGAAGAAATCAACATAGATATTGTGCTAAGGTTGCCTAATACTAGAAAGCATTTAGATTCTATTTGGATTGTTGTTGATAGAATGACAAAGTCAGCTCACTTCCTACTGATCGAAAGTATTTACGGTGCCAAAAATTATGCCAAATTGTATATTCATTAGTTGGTTAGATAGCATGGAGTGTCTTTATCTATCATATTGGATCATGGTGCCCATTCACTTCTCACTTTTGGAGGTCCTTCCAAAGAGCTCTTGGTACCAAGGTAAAGCTTAGCACGGCCTTTCACCCTCAAACGGATGGCCAAACCAAAAGAACTATCCAAACTCTTGAGGATATTCTTAAAGCTTGTGTTCTGGAGAGTAAGGGTAGTTGGGATGAACATTTTTCACTTATTGAATTTGCTTACAACAATAGTTATCATTAAAGCATTGGTATGGCTCCTTATGAAGCTCTCTATGGTAGATGTTGTAGATCCTCGGTTAGATGGTCTGAGGTAGGGAATATGGCTTTGTTAGGTCTGGATTTTGTCGTGGAAGCCTTGGAGAAGGTGAGACTGATTAGGGAGAGATTGAAAGCATCCCAAAGTAGACAAAAGTCAAATTTCGATGTGAGAAGGAGGGAACTTGAATTTTAAGGTTGATGATTATGTTTACTTTGAAAGTCTCACCCATGAAGGGTGTAGTCCATTTTGGTAAGAAGGTAAATTTAGCCCAACATTTGTGAGTCCTTATAGAGTGTTGAGGAGGATTGGTAAGGTGGCTTATGAGTTGGAGTTGCCCATTGATATGAATACGGTTCATGCGGTCTTCCATGTATCTATGGTGAGAAAGTGCGTTGGTGACCCAAGTGCTATTGTACCTTTGGATGTTGTGGGGGTGGTAGAAGATAATTTGACTTATGAGGAGGTTCCGGTAGAAATTTTGGATGGACAAGTGAAGAGGTTGAGAAACAATGATGTAGCTTCTATCAAGGTTCTTTGGAGAAACCAACAAGTTGAAAGTACCACATGGGGAGTTGAGGCGGACATGAGAAGGCAATATCCATATCTCTTCCACTCTACTTAGGCCTAAGGTACTAATTTAAGTCCTCCTATTTGATTTCAAGTTTTAAGTTTCGGCTCTTATGTCATTTTGCATGCATTCATGTTTATGTTAACAAGTTTATGGTGATTTTTGACATTCATGTTGAAATTTTTGAAAATGATATTTCAGTGCATTGGTTACATTCATGTTGGGATCAAATCTTAATCATTACTTCTCTTATATACATTTCTTTATCATTTGGGGACGAATATTCCGAAGGAGGAGATATTGAAACGCCCCGAAAATGCCCATAATAATAATTTTCATATATCTCAAAATCCATGTGTGATATCAAAAATCTGACCTCATATTATCGACCAAGGGAAAAAATTGAGTGGGAGATGTGTATAACCCCGATTTTAGAAGACCCGTAGCGAAAATTGATTTTCACAAAAATTTTATAGACAAGTTGTCCGCGATGGCTCTATGACATGGACCTATCACGAGCAGTGTTGGCACTTTCCTATTTTCCTGTTTTGGCCTAAGGCATTGGGGTCGTCGTTCCATGCCCTTTTATGCGTAAAACCACGTATACTTAGCCCTTTTTAACTTTATATCACTCAAAAAGTCTCTCAAAAGTTCTCGAACACTAACCAAAGTTTTCATCCAAATTCAAGAGTCCCAAGTTTAATTCCAGATCTCATCCAAATTAAGAGTCCCAAGCTTAATTTCGGATATCAAGAACTCAATTCAAGCTCCAATCTAATTCAAGTTTAGATCAAGGAAAACCCAAGTTTGACATATGTGGATTTCAACCATTGGATCCGTTCACCCATTGTTCCTAACCTTCCCCTTTTTGTAAAAATTACATGATTTCGAGTTGTATTATTTACTATGGATTATGATTATAAACTATGTCATGGTTTTATGAAATTTTGATTGGAAACACATGTCTACCTATTTTAAGATTATACTATGAGATGATTTATCTATTGTAACTATGCATGTTTTGAGCTATGAAACTATAATCTATTATGAGATTTGATGAGGGATTTCAAACTATCATACATAAGGGTTTTATTATATGTGGGGGTGACATGCCCATCAACCTTGTTGAGGGGTATGTACCTTGACCACTATGATGGAGGGTCATGCCCATCTACCTTGTCGAGCGGTATATACCTTGACCACTATGATGGGGATGACATGCCCATCTACAATGTTGAGGGGTATGTATGTCAATCACCGTCCAAGGGGGTGGTATGCCTTGTAGTTCAAGTAAAACTTGCTTAGGCTATGTGGATATTGTCTCTTCCTAGACATGTAAACTATATTTTCAAGATATATGATTTACTAGTATGTTTTACCTCAAGCATTGATCATGCTTGCCATCTTGGTATTATACTTATCTTTGCTTATGACTTTGCATCTTGGTTATGTTGCCTTATGTCTTGTTGAGTTGCATCTTACATACTTAGTACATTCAAACGTACTAACTCATACTCTATTCCTACATAATGTTACCATGTAGGAACTAGATCACCTCTTGATCATCCTCCATGTGGCTAGTCTTGGAATTTTTGAAGATAAGCTTTGGTGAGTCCTCAAGTTCAGGGACATTAGCTATCTTACTCTTGTCACCCATTTTCTCTTTATGTTGAACTCTTGATACTATAAGGGTGATCCCAAAAAGTGTCTTGGCCCCCACTCCAATCTATGTTTAGAGGTATTGTTGGAACAATTGATGTACTTATGCTATGAGCTTGACTCTTGAATGATTTATGTTTATCAAAGTCTTTCCCTAGTCCCGTTATCCTTTATTTATACCTTGTCCTGTTGCTATTTTGCTTCCCCAACCAAGGATGTGTAATTGATATGCTAAGAGGCTTGTTTGGGGTTCCTTCAGGTTCCCCATTCGTTTTGTCACATCTAGGCCCTATGCTTGGGTCATGACAGGTCCTCCTTGATACTACTTTTTTCTACACTTTTGCGCTACCAACACTATATTTTCCTAACTCATTCTCTCTTTCTCCTATTTCAAGATTCTCAGGGTGCCTTACGCCTTTTTTAGCTTGTTTCCTTTTGTTTTCACATTATTTTTCTTTTTAGTGCATTAATCAGGCATCGTTTTCATTTTTCTCGTACCCAAAGAACATATTTATCCTCTTTTCCATATATCACTAGCTTCACCTAATTTTGTCTGATTATTCTCACACCAACCACCCTCAACTTAGGCTTTTGCATTGAGTCAAGGTGCACAATATCCAACCTATGAACTAGAGCCACTTTTGATAGCTATCCTCAACTTAAGCTTTTTGCCTCATTCAAGGTGCACAATATTCAAGGAAGGACCAGGGCCAATTTCTTGATTTTACATTTAACAAGGCTAGATAACTTAGGCTTTCACAAAGAAAAGGTATATGCAAGGTTCAAACATTGGGATTAAGGGATACATTACACATTTGGTTAGTTATTTAGCTAAGTGGACTAGTATGAATAATGGCCTGAGATTATTTCCCACCCTACGCTCTAAGTCAGAGTAACAGAGCAAGTTCTAAATTGAAACACAACATAAGAATTTAACAAAGAAATCTTACACATGCATGGCACTGATTACATTATTATCAAAGACTCACATATTGTACTTTTCATCACAATTTAACCTCACTTATTAGACCATTCACTGTCAAAAAAACAAACATGCATGGTTGCTATCAAGACTAATTGACAAAAATTTTTTTGGGGATCATTTTTCACACAAAAACAAACATATGTCATAGATATCAGTACTACATGCTACTAATACTATTGACACATCCTAAATATTCTGGTTCAACAGAAAGTAAATATCCTTGGGGAAAAAGAACACAGGCATGAAAACCACTCATATTCAAAATTTGGGATACTTATAGGTCATGGTTACTTATGCTTCACTGAGGCCTATAATTACCCATACCTCATTGAAAAAGCTTTGCATTATCCTCAATGTACAAAATATAATAATGAAAACAGGGGTCGAAAAACATATCTGGGTACCTAAGCCTCGGTCTCTCGCTGAATTTGACCACCCTCAAAATACTCGGCGGCCTCCTTAATAATAGGAGCATGTCCGTAGGGTACATCACCCCTCACTCTTTCTAGGTCAAAATCTTGCTACATCTTATCATCTTGCATCAAGAGTACCCCAGCGATCTCATATTGTTGCTCCTTTGTCAACCCCACCTGTAGTCTTATTTTATTAGGATCATCAACATGGGGCCTCTTTTCAAGGGAAGGGAATGATGTCTCCTCTAGAGCAAATAAATCTACCACCGCCCCTACGGGATGGGCCAGTGGGAACACAATCGGTGTTGCTAGTGCTGCTGTCATATCGGCCCAAAGCTGCTAGATTCCCATCTGAATGGTTGTCATGTCTATAGGCCATGCTAAGTTGAGTCTCCATTATACTCGCCTCTCAAATGCATTTTGATGTAACTATCCATGGTTGTAAGTCTATCTTGAATAGAAAAAATCGTGGATACCTGCAAGTGAGCCTCAACCTCTAAAATGGCCTGGCGAACCCAGGGCCGAATTTACTGTAATAACTTAGTTAGTTGTGACTCAGTGTGGGCCTGCGTTTGCTTCATGGCCTAAATAAAATTTGCTGACACATAAACCATGCTAGCAGGTGCTGTTAGCATGGGCACGACCTCTGGGGCAGTAGAAGTAGTAGTGATCCCTCTCTCCACATCAACCTCAATTTATGGGGGACCCTCAGCAGTGAGAGCAGTAGTGGTTGTAGTAGATTGAGGCTTAGGTAGTGGCACTGTAGTGAATATCTCTGGCATCTGAGCAGGTGGGCATAGTGATCACTGGAGGGCCACCAAATTATCAGCAACCTTTATTAGGCTGGCTTCAAACGTCCTTGAACCTCAATCAAAGAGTCCAAGTGGTGTAATATCTCCAACCCTACTCTACACAGAGTCTATAAATCAAGTACAAGGAGAGGATGGATGTGGACATCTTCGAGGCCAACTTAAGTATCTGTTTTGCAATCAAGAGAGCCCAGTCGATCTCATAGCCAACCAAGATTCTGGCAACCAATACTGTATTTTTCGACGTTAGTGTATTATCAGCAAGTGTGGCCTGTATCCATGATCTCACCATAACCTACCAAAATTTACCGGTGAAATTTAGTGAGGCCTTCACTATGGGCTCTGCTGACGTCGAAATCGACTCAAGTTCTGGGCCCTGCTCTGAGATATGGTAAAAAGCCCACCTTATCAAAGAGGCATAGGGCCTTATCCCAAGTATACCCTAATCTCTAGTCGAACTGTTGTAGACTTGGTGATATGTTGTCAAAATATAGCACTTTTGATGCTTAACTTAGCATTTTTTATGTTATCAAAGCCATGTTAGTAGATTTGATATATTTTTATGTTTGTTTTGCAGGATTATAGGGTTGATATGATTTTTGGGTGAAGTGTGCAAAAGTTGCAAAAATTGTTGATATGCGATACCCTTTACGGGCTATTGAGAAGGTTTCATACAAAAATCCATTGAAGGGTGATATTGTAAAGTTCACTTTACGAACATGCAAAAATGTTATGAATGTTTCTATGAGTTGTAGTCTTGGTGTCGTACCCTGAGGATCAGAAAGTGGTGACTTGCTGAAAAGTCATTAGAAAATCCCTTTACGGGCCTTAAAACTTTCTACGACCCTTAGATGGGTTTCATAGAAGTCATCCCTGGATTTGATGAATGAATACATGAACCCCTCACTACTGGCCTTCAAACTTTATATGGTCCATAAAAGTATCGTAGAGCCTGCAGACCTAGTTTTCCTATTAAGTTTTGACTTTATATTTTGAATACTACAAATAGATTTTTTAGGTTATATTTCGTAGGGAATAGTACAAAACAAGAGAGAACAATACAAAACTTGAGAGAAACATTGTAAGACACTTGAGAAACATTATTTTGCATGCTTAATTCAATCTTATGATTCTTAGTGAAGAGCATTGATTTATTGTTCTTAATTCTATTGTGTAAGTTCTCAATCATGTTATTAAAAATTATGATTCTTCCATCTACATTGATAATGAGTAGCTAAATCAACAATTAGGGTTGTAGGAACCATGAAGAACTAACAAGGCAAAATTTGATATTCGTAATTCTTGGAAAGTGTGAATGCATGTATTAATTAATTTTCTTTGGTTTGAATGCTTTTTAACAGTGGCCAAAAGAACTCTCCTAGTATTACTGATAGTATCAACGTAGTAATGAATAGGAAAAGATATTAATTAACAAGATTCGACAGATGTTTCTCGTCTATTTAACCAAATTGGATCAAGGGGAGGTTGTAATGGAACAATAGGTAAGGATTAGTAATGTGACATTGAGGGGATGGATCAAATCATGTAGGTAAATTTGCCTCTCACCTGGATCAAAAGGTTTGGTAAACTTAACTTACTATTTTGCAAGCGACACATTGGAAAAGAATTCAATTATATGGTGTTACCAAGTTAAGGAATCATGGGGAGCACGATACGCTAGTTACTCTTCATACTAATCTCATACTTGTCTTAGTTTATGATTTCTTTCCATAGTTTTTAGAAACCCCCCACCCCACCCCTTTGGGGAGATAATTAGGTTATTCTACCCGAATTGCTTTTAATTCTTCTAAGTCTACCAAATTCCCTATATGATCGACCCTAACATTGGTTTAGGTTAAATGTCTTGACAATGACCGCTTTAGCCTTTAAAAAGGAGGTGTATCTTGGGCGACATCAAGATTCTAGCGCCGTTGCCGGGGAATATAGCTAGAATAATTTAATTTGAGTAGATTCGGAATTAATCCTTATTTCTCTCAATTTACATTTCTTGCTATTTTTGTTTTTGTTTCAGCGTGCAGGTGTAGTGTATACACAACACACGAAGGTGATACATTTCCTTGACTCCGTTTGACCCAGAGATCCAGAGAAAGTTGAGAAGGATAGCATAAGACAATGCCAATAACATTGTTAATGCACATATTAATCAAAACCAGAATCAAAATGAGAATGATAATAACCCACTTCACTTGAGGACATTGATCCATAGCCTCAAGACCTCAATGCTGAGGCTAATCAATTGAATCAACATAGAATGTTTCCTATGGCTAAGGATGTCACTAGAGCTGTTCCGTTGCCTCCACTAGTAGATGAAACAAAGTTCATTTTTTTTGAGTGGGTTGCTTCAGATGCTGCCGAATCATGGGTCATTCCTGGGCCTACCTTAGAGGATCAGCATAGCCTACTATATAACATTGTGTTTTTCTGTAAGAGGGTAATGGGAAGTCAAAATCTTTCTATGGATGTTGTTGGGCTTCATATCTTCCCATTGTCTCTGACCGACAATGCGGCGCTATGGTTATCCAAACTCCCATAAAGTTCGATCACCAGTTGGGCTGTGTTGCAAAAGGACTTTATGGAGAGGTTTTCCCAAGATCAAAGAAGCTCTAGTTGAAATATCAGATCAATAACTTCGAGAAACATCTTGGTGACTCGATCAGTACCACATGGGAGAGGTTTATAAAGTTCCCAACAAGTGTCCCTAACCATAAGATAGTTGATGACGCCTTGGTAGAGATCTTCTACCGTGCCCTAGAAGAGAATAGCCAAGCATGTGTTAATACCATCATGGGTGGCATATTTTTAGCTCAACCATTTGGAAGGGTTGCTGAGATGCTAGAAAAGCTGGTCAAGACAAATCGTACATGGGGCCGAGAGATTGCTCCTTTACCAAGAGCTCATATGCAGTCACTACTAGTTCAGCACAAACAAAAATTAATGAGGGGATTATGCAAGAGCTTGCCTAGACTAGTACCAGCATGGAGTTTTTGATGAAGTAGAATCAGGAACGAGTTAACGCAGTTGTCATCAGCCTTCATAAGCGTCCATCCATAAAGATCCTCACTATATGGAGGACACTTGATTCATTGTTCATTAGACGGGGGGTTCCAGACCTACGACCAAGGGTCCAGTTAGGACTATTGGCGCCAAGGTTAAGGAAAATAGAGTCAAAACTATAACAAGGATGGTTCCTTCACAGACAATAATTGTAGAGGTTACTACGATAGAAACAGGGGTCGGGTAGAGATACTCATTGGGGTTGTAGAGATTGTTATAGGAATGGTCCTTATATGCCACCACATAATCGAGATTTAAGTGCTAGTAGCTCCAAAATTGAGAAGATGTTTGATCATCTATTGAAGAAGGCTGACATACAGATGAGATCTTGAGGGGGAGGAAGTATAACATCTCCAGTATTGATCAGAAGATTGAGTTTCATTTCATTACTATCAAACACTTGGAGCAACATTTAGGTCAAATATCAACTCAATCAAACCAGCAACTGAGAGGTACATTGCCTAGCAACACAGTTCACAATCCAAAGAATGAGGGGAAGTATATGGCGGTGACTACTTATGGTGGCAAGCAGACCATTGATCCTCATAAGTCTGTTGATGATGATGATGTTCGGGAGGAGACAGTTGAGGTCAAAGATGCTGAAATCGTAGATGATTGTGCTAAGGATGGGGTGAGTGATGCGGCAGAGGTGCCAAAGATGCTGAAGCTCATTCCTAGACCTCCTCCTCCCTTCCTTCAAATAATGAAAAAGAAAGAGGAGATGCCAGGGTATGCAAAGTTCATGAAGGACTTGGCCACAAAGAATAGAAAGAGAAGATGCCAGGGTATGTAAAGTTCATGAAGGACTTGACCACAAAGAATTGAACTGTGACTCAAGAGCTCTCCCAAAAGCTTTAATATTGTAGTGCAATTGTGTGGTTGTCATCAGCATAATAACCCAACCTTAGAGGTTGGGGTCGATCCGATAGGGAATCGTTGTTCAAAGTAGAAGTGACTCCTTAGGCCAAGTAGTTGTAGGATCTGTGGAGTTGCAACAATCAAACAAATTTCAGCTAACATAATGTAATTAACGAACTAAATAAAAATTAAGGTAAGATATTAGAGATGTGCATATATGAGAATTAATCTATGCAATGGGTCTAGATACTTAACAATATGAGTTGATATTGAGTTAATAGGCTAAGTTGCTTGTGACCCAAATCACCTATGATATATGGTGTTTTGTATGAATCGGCTCAAATATGACACGCAGGCTGCTGAGGACACGCTTGGCCTAAGAAGTTTCAGAAAAACACCTACTACCGTGGGCCATTGAATCCATGAATGTGGATATCAACTGAAACCCCATAAGGTTTCTGGTAGTTATATCCATTCCACACTCTAAAAGTTCCAACTAAGCAAAAATTAGAGATCTAAAACAAAACCCCAGGATTACAACCTTTAAATATATACATCAAACTTAGGAACATATATAAATTTGCCCAAATCAACTATATATAAGTCAAGATACCACAAACCTATTAAATTAGTTAAAGACCCATATCAAAAGCACACCCCGAAGATGGAGGTTTCAGCAACACATATTAGAAATAACAATTGAGTACCATATATAGTAGCAGAAGTCATGGGTAACAAGATCGATTACAAATCAATTGACTATCATTAGGTAATCTTCTATAATTTGATGCCCAAAAGCTTCAAAACCCTAGCCTCCGTTGTATTTTAAGAGGAAAGTCCTATGTACTACTACTACAAACTAAATGTTCTTATATGGGATGAACAAATTATGTACTATGTCCTTTCTGGAATTGCTTATATACTCCATGAAAGTGTGTGATAGTTTGTGCTACCGAAATGTCATTTGACGGTCATGGCCTACCATTACCGAACACTCCAGCGATGTGCCAAATATACACCTGACCACTTTCCTATGCAAGTTTATGAGGCTTCTTCCACTACAACATTAGGAGGTGACTATTTTCTTTTCTTTACAAATTCGGTGATACATCAAAATATTCTTCATATTACCTTTCTATCAGTGTTTCCTTGAGCGTTTCATGGATCATTGAGTTTGTCGATGATGTCACTTTTCACAGTCTCTCAATACTTTTGCTCACATCCAAAGATTCCCCCATGTCTCACCCTTTTGCATACTTTTAGCTCTATTTCATATCATAGCATATGCATATTCGTTAGCAATTGGAATTAACAACACTTTAAGGGCAATGTTTCCTGGCAATTTATCCCTAAAATATGTTTGAAATATGGACTTATCAATAACCCCAACATAAGCATTTACTTTCCCTCAAGCAAGTCAAACATCAATCTATTCAAATCAAAGCTTGCAAATAGGGCCGCAAGGAGCAAAACATACATTTTCATCTTTTTTATCCATTCTAGAACTTCCACAAACCACTGACGTGACCTTTTAGCCTTGACAGGTGACTAAGGAGTGATCAACACATGGCTATGCTAACAATTGCTCATGGAGCTACTAATCCGTGCTTTAAAACATCACCATTTGTCCTTACGCCAAAGAAGATCCTAAATACTCAAGGTTATGTCATTGCTTTATAGAGGATCTCTTCAACTCTCACTCTCCAAAATGCGAAATAGCATGTAAGCTTCAACCCGTAGGCTTGCCCTTATTCTCAATCAAACTTAACTTGACTTTCTTCTAGACTAGGATTCTAAAGGACGTTTTTAGGACTGTAATATAGGGTAAAGGTTGAGTAGGATAGCATAAGGCAGATAGTGGCTCATCCCTCCTTAAACTCTACAAGTTCATTTCAAGAACAAAGATTCTTTTGGTTCACTTTTCATTCATCTCGTTCTTAACTTCTCTTTTGCATTTGATTCATCTTCCAAAATTTCTCCCTTTTGTCTTTTTTTTTTAATAACAAAACTTTTTTGTCTCCTTTATTTTGAGGTTCCTCAAATTTCAAACTTTTTGTTTCTTATTTTTCTTTTCATTTCCTTCTAGGACTCCTCGATGCCTAATTTTCATTCTTTCCCTTATTTTTCTGACTCTTTCGTGGGAGACACTTCCTTCTTCCTACTAACCAACCCCAACTTAGCCTTCGTCCATTGCTCTACTTTCAAGCTGAAAAAGAGATCAGTAAGGAACAAAAAGGAATTTTATTGAACAAATATTAGTCAAGGTTACAAGGTTGCCAAAGAAGGGATCAAGGCTCAAAATGGGTTCACTAAGGATTCAATTCACTGCTAATAAATGTCACTATGGGCAAATTGGACTAATGGAACCAAAGAAGGCCTAATGTATTATCCTAATCTGGAATTAATCAAGTCACTTCTCAAGACATACCGAGAAAGTTCTAGATGATGTAATACAAGCATTTCAAGAAGATAACTCCTAGAGAGATAGTCGTCTCTCTTTGATGAATTTGGAAAAGAGGTCAGTCTTTGGGGAGACCATGTGAATGGTTGAATTAAATACAATCCCGCATTTATAAAATATCTTTTTATTCAAACAATGCCAACACACTTGCAATTTTTCAATTATCGCATATCAAAGCTTAATTATTCACATAGTCAACTCAAGATTTCTCAAGTCCATTCGAGGATTTATTTATCAAGAACATACTCATTAGTGAGTACATGCTCCTTTCTAGAACTTCGACAAACCACTTACGTGACCTTGCAGCCTTGATAGGTGACTAAGGAGTGATCAACACATGGCTATGCTCACAATTGCTCATGGAGCTGCTAATCACTGCCTGAAAACATCACCATTTGTCCTCACACTAAAGAAGATCATAAATACTCAAGATTATGTCATTGCTTTATAGAGGATCTCTTCATCTCTCACTCTCCAAAATACGCAATAACATGTAAGCTTCAAATCATAGGCTTGCCCTCATTCTCAATCGGACTTCATTTGACTTTCCTCCAAACTTGAATTCCAAAGAACTTTGCTAGGATTATAATATAGGGTAAAGGTTGAGTAGGATAGAATATGTCTGATAGTGTCTCATCCCTCCTTAAACTCTACATGTTCATTTCAAGTACAAAAATTCTTTTGGTTCCCTTTTCATTCATCTCGTTCTTAACATCTCTTTTGCATTTGAGTCATCTTCCTAATTTTCTCCATTTTGTCTTTTCTTTCAGAAGAAGACTTTTTTCTCCCCTTTTCTGGAGGGTCCTCAAATTTCAAACTTTTTGTGTCTTATTTTTTCTTTTCATTTCCTTCTAGGACTCCACAATGCCTTATTTTCATTCTTTCCTTTATTTTTTGGGCTCTTTCGTGGGAGACACTTCCTTTTTCATACTAACCACCCCCAACATAGCCTCTGTCCACTTCTCTACTTTCAAGCTCAAAAAGAGATCAATAAGGAATAGAATGGACTTTTCTTTGACAAACACTAGTCAATATTACAAGGTTGTCAAAGAACGGATCAACACTCAAAAGGAGTTCACTAAGGATTTAATTAACTGTTAATGGATGTCACTATGGGAAAAAATTGGATTAATGGAACCAAAGAAGGCCAAAGGTCTTATCCTAATGTAGAATTGACCATGTCAGTTCTCAAGACATACCAAGAAAGTTCTAGATGATGCAATACAAGCATTTCAAGAAGATAACTAACCCCACATTGATAAAATATCTTTTCATTCAAACAATGGCAACACGCTTGCAATTATTCAATTATTGCATATCAAAGGTCAATTACTCACATAGTCAACTCAAGATTTCTCAAATCCATTCGGGGATTGACTTATCAAGAATGGACTAATTAGTGAGTACATGCTCCTTGTCCATGGCACTAACCAAATCAAAGAGAAGGATCATCAATGCTCAAATTTCTAAGGACTAGGAACATGATGTTACATTCACACGCTTGTCATTTATGCATGGGTTTTGCCATAAATTTATAATCATTCATCCATTCAACAAGAAAAACAAAAGAAATAACAAAAATAAACATTACTTTATTTCAAATTAAAATTTTATTTACAATTTAGTTACACCTCAACTATCAGAACTACCAACTCCCAACTCTAAAGGCAACATGAACAACACAAATTTAAGAGTAAACACTACTTAACTCACCTCCCACAAAAGATACATTATCCTCTATGTAAATTAAAAAAATAAAACTGAAAGTAGGTTGAGCGAGTTAAGTAATCCCCTTTACATGTGTTGTGATGCACGAGTTGGGACTGAAGGGAGCTCAACTATACAGGGTTTTTCAAAATGTGCTAGTATTCCTGCAGGGATGTAAGATTGTATCCTGGCGAACATTCTTTCCCTGCTTGCTTTATTCTTTGCCCTCTTGGTTCTAAATTGGTCGGTCAAAGACTCTTCTTTGTCCTTGTCAATTGTTGCTGCATGATAGTCCTCCATGGCTTTCCACTTGTTTTTGAAAACATTACCTTTGAATTAGCCGTGGAGTTTACATTGCTTACTAATCTTTTGTTGATAGATCTATTCTTCCTGTTTCCAGGGGCCCTAAGGACCGGAGGGTTTTCGGCCATAATATGCATATTTTCTTCCCAAATAACATCACACCTCTTCTTGTTGGAGACTTTGATTGAAGATGACTTATAAAACAAGACTTATAACTTGTAAGTCTCGATGGATTGCCTCGTTGGAAAGGCAGTCTAACTGGCCTTTGCCAAAAATGCTAGAAACCAATAGGGAGAGGTGTTGACAAATTGCAAGACGCTTCAGAAGGATCGACAATCGCGTTTCTTATCACAGAACATCACATATATCAAATGTAAAGGGGAGTACCATAAAGGCGATAAGTAGGGGTGATTGGCATATCACCATATGGTCACTTGCAGTCAAATTGACAACTTTCAACTCATAATAGCAACACGCAACATCTTGACAACCAAGATGAACTAAACTATGTCCAATGATCAATCAAAAAACCATATCAATGTTCATGGTAGTCCGGACCGACAACTTTCCATTTAGAATAGAATCACTCAGTCTATCATAGGCCAAGTGGTAGTCGCTCAAAGCTAACCCTCTAGCATGGCTATCACACTTGTATCCTTTAGATATGTAAACTTAATAATAAAATCAATAATTCCTCAGAAATTTCAACTCGACCAACACATTATCATAAGCTACTTTGGCCGATTTCACAACAAACACCAAGAATAGAAGTGTCACGACCCGGACCTAGGGCTTAGACGTGACATGATGAATGGGCATGTCACCCCCTTGACAAGGTGATCGAGACATGTCACCCCCTAACCAAGGTGTAGTCTACATGCCAAGGTAAACCATACATGATCCAGATGGGGGAAACATAAGTAAACCATACCACGTCATCCCTCCAGCAAGGTGATCGAGGCATATCGCCCTCGACAAGGTGCGATATAACTAGATGGATCAACCATAAGCCATAAGAGGGAAGATACAATGTTATATGGGATATAGTTTAGGGATTTTATGTATGGACCCCTTGAGTCGAGCCTCCACCCAAAGCCTCTATATGTGCTAAGTCTAATTCCACAAAATACTCGAAATAGTCATAACTTGAGTACTTGTAAGAAACATGATAACATGACATGAGTAACTAATAAATATGCTTGACCTTTATTAGTGAGCCTAACTTGAACATGAGTGAAAATAATAATCATGCATGATTCCCTCAATTCGACATGAATGGCTCACAAGAGGATAAAATCTTGAAATACGGCTAAACTTGATACTTGCCATATTACAGATATTTTTCATGAATCCAATGCATGCTTGAAAGCCCTTAATCATCATGAAGAACTTGACTTGTAAATCATGTAATAGATCATTAATAGCTTGAGAATTCTGGTCATGTCATTTTACCAAATGGCAGGTTCATGATACTTGTTAAAATCATGCAATTCAAGAGTTAAATAAGATGACAAAACTCAATGCAAATCAACCCACCAATATATAGTAAAACCCTCAAATTAGGTACTATGCAATCCATATCAAAAATGCATCGTAGATCATAGTCTTCATAGATCAAATCATGCATAAGTTCAATAGAAATAGATCAACTCATAGTATAAGCTTGAAATAGATATTCATGCATAATCACAATACTTGATAAAACACCAACATAATTCATATTCATATTTCATAATAGAAGATTCCCATAAGTAATACAACTTGAAATCATGCAATTTTCATATAAATTGAAGGTTGGGCTCCATGGTTGGAAAGACCCATGGATAAAGAACAACATATCTTAAACCTGGAATCCCTTGAAATGAACTTGAAGTAGTCTTAGAGCTTGAAATGAATCCTTGAGTCCCAAAGTTGAGCTTGGAATCCTTTAATTTTAATGGGGCTATGACACCAATGCCCTTGGGCGAATATGAAGACTAAGGAAAATGTTGTACGGGTCTACACCCCTTGTGCGATATGGACCAGACTCAGAGTGCAAAATACACTGCTCCGCGGATAGGCACTCAAAATAATAAATTAGCGATAAATATTTTCACTATGGAGGGCTTTTCAATATCTCTCCTTTGGGAACATTCTCCCCCGAATGTCAAAGAAACATGTGTAAGAGAAGTAAGTATGAAGATTTCAGCCAAACATAAATGCAATAAATACATCTAGACATGATTTTAAAAAATCTCAACATGAATGTCAAAAATCACCATAAACTTATTACCATAACATGAATGCGTGCAAGCTGACAAGAGGCCTGAAGCTTAAGACTTGAAATCATATAGGGGACTTAAATCATTACCTTCGGCTTGAGTAGAGTGGAAGAGATATCTTTATCGCTTTTTCATATCCGCCTCGGCTTGCCATGTGGCACTTTTAACTTGTTGATTACTTCGAAAGACCTTGACGAATGCGACATCTTTGTTAAAAATCTCTTCACTTGTCTATCCAAAATTTCCAACGGGACATCCTCATAGGTCAATTTATCTTCTACAAAACCCACAACCTCTGAGGGAACTATAGCACTAGGGTCACCCACAGACTTCCTCAACATGGACACTTGGAGGACAGGACGAACCACGTTAAACTCCATAGGCAACTCTAACTCATACACAACCTTACTGTCATGACCCAAGCCTAGGGCCTAGATGTGACACGGTGCAAGGAGAACACAAAGGGACCCCAAGCAAGCCTCTTAGAATATTATTACACATCCTTGGTCCTGAAAGCAATCGAAACAACATAAAAAAGTAAGAATAGGGGATAACGGGACTAAGGGAAAATCTTTCACAACATCATAATCAAGAGACAAGAGTCAAGCTCGTATCATAGACATCAAGAACAATAGAGTAATGGCTCTTAAGATAGATGCATAACATGTCCAACAAATACCTCTAATATATAGATACGAGCGGGGGCCAAGATAAAGCAACCGAGCTCACCCTCATAGTCAAAATAGAAAATAAAGAAGATTGCCTGAATACATAATAAGAGCAACATAGACTAAGGTACCCGAAGTGGAGGACTCACCACAAACTTGAGTAGTATCAATCTAGAAGCGTGGAGGAGGAGGATGATCAACTTAAGCACCGGCACCTACATGGTGATATCATGTAGGTAAGAGTATGTGTTAGTACGTTTAAATGTACTAAGTATGTAGGATGCAATGGAACAAGAGATAGGCATCATAATCTAAATGTATAACAATAGGCAATAGACAACATATATATGGCATGTACGCTCAATGCTAAAGTATAACATGATTAATAACTCACGCTCATATATGATATCATATGTGTATAGTATACCAATCTAGATTTCTAAAGTATAAACCCCTTGGTAGGTTAGTGATGATGTCATCCAATCTTTTAGGTGGTGAAGTACTAACCCTTCACTCGGTTGGTAATGATGTCGCCCCATCACCTAGATGGTCAAGTACTAACCCTTCACTCGGTTGATGAGTACAAACCCCCGACTCGGTTAGTGATGATGTAGTACCATCACTTGGTGGAGAAGTACAAACCCTTCCCTTGGTTGATGAGTGCAAATCCCCACTTCGGTTATCCGCGTTCCTAGACCCCCCAGATTGGGCATGGTATAATGTAACAGTTTATATAGGATTTATCATATAAATAAGCTCATTTTATGATCATAACATCAATCATATCATATCTCATGCTTTGGACCTTCAATTCCTCAAGAAACCATAATCGGACATTTTAATAAACACTTAGAGTGTGTGAAATGGCAGTATAAAACCATGTAATTTAGAGATGAAATTGGGCAAGAAAATTCCATGTAAAACCATCAATCAACATGTTGCAACACCCTCAAGCAATATATATTAAAATCCCTCATCAAGTCTAACATTTGATCCAAGATTTATAGCTCAAAACATAGCAAAACAGTCACAACTTTACCAAGCTTTAACATAGTTCATAGACATGTTCATATTAGTAAATCCATTTGTAAAATCAATTTTAAATCATGTAAATTCAATAAAAAGGAGATTAGGGAACCATGGGTGAAAGGACCCAATGGCTAAAACTCACATACCTTAGCTTTGAAGAAGCTCTTGATAAAGATTGAAAATGGAGGCTTGAAGCTTAAAGGAAATCCTTAGTTTTGGATGAGAGTTTTGAGACTTGAATTTTGGAGTGAAAATATGGAAAAGTGTTTAAGTCAGCATTATAAAATGTGTAGGATGATATGAGGGTGAAATAAGGCTAAGTACAGGTAAAAACACATTTGGGAACACTTGGACCCAAGACCCAAAAGTCTTGGACCGAGATAGAAATCAGTGGCAACAAAATACATAGGTCGGCGTCTGGTCCGTGACACGGACCTGCCGCGGAGGCCAAATTAACACATATTCGTGATAGTTTCTCATTCCGGTGCTATCCGGATCGATTCTGGAGAAGGAAAATTATGAAAATTGAAATTGCTAATCGTTTGCTCTTAAATCGGGGTTAGACCCATTTCCCCTAATTTTGACCCCCTGAACAAGAATATGAAGTTGGATTTTTGATATCACGCATGAATTTTGAGATATATGGAATTTAATGTTCTTGGCATTTCAAGGCACATTTTCGGGGTACATTTTGGGGTCATTTCAATATCTCCCCCTTGGGAACATTCGTCCCCTAATGTAAAAGGGATGTATAAAATGAGAGTAATCAAGAATAAATCAGCCCCAATAAGAATGCAACATTACATATTAAACACCATTTTCAAAACCTCAACATATGTGTAAAATCATCATAAATTTGTCAACTTCAACATGAATGCATATGAATGAGATAGAGGATGAAGCATAAGACTTACATTCACATAGGGGACTTAGAATTTATACATTAGGATTGAGTGGAGTGGAAAAAATAAGGATACCGCCTTTGCATGCCTGCTTCGGCCTCTTAAGTAGCACTTTCGATTCGTTGGTTTCTCCAAAGAGCTTAACAGAGACCACCTCCTTGTTTCTCATTCTCTGCACTTTTCTATCAAAGATCTGAACCGAAACCTCCTCATCATTCAAGTTATCCTCAACAACACCCACAACAATAAGATGCATAATAGCATTAGGATCACCAGCACATTTTCTCAACATAGAGACATGGAACATGTGGTGAACCAAATTCATTTCACTAGGAAACTTTAACTCATAAGATACCTTGCCAACCCTCTTCGAAACCTCATAAGGACCAACATATCTTGGACTCAACTTCCCCTCTTTACCAAAACGGACCACACCTTTCATTGGGAAAATCTTCAAATAAACCCAAGCACCCACTTTGAATTCAAGGTCTCTTCTTCTCACATTAAGAATTTTGATGACTTTGGGATGTCTTCAATCTTTCCCTAATCATCCTAACCTTCTCAAGAGCCTCCATAACCATATCCGATCCCAATAAATCCATCTCTCCAGCCTCAAACCAACTAACTAGTGTTCTACAACATCTCCTATAAAGAGCCTCAAAAGGAGCATACCAATGCTATTGTTGTAGGAAAACTCAATCAAAGGAAGATGATCATCCCAACTACCCTTTAACTCTAATACATATTCCCTAAGCATATCTTCAAGGGTTTGAATTGTTCTTTAGGCTTGGCCATCTGTTCGAGGGTAGAAGACTGTACAAAGGTGAACTTTTCTACCAAGACCCCTATGAAAAGACCTCCATAAGTGTGAAGTGAATTGTGAACCACGATACAATATGATGGACAAAAGAACCCCATGGAACCTCACAAACGCATGGATATACAACCTCGCATACTCTTCAGCCCTATATGTGGTCTTAACTGGTAGAAAGTGAGCCGACTTCATCATCATATCAACCACCACCCAAATGGAAATAAAATCTTTTCTAGTCTTGGACAACCCAACCATAAAATCCATATTAATCTCCTTCAACTCCCACGTAGGATACCTGTATGTCTTGGGTTAGGCCACCCGACCTTTGATGTTTGGCTTTGACTTATTAACAATTATGGCAACCGGAAATGAAAATTGACAATGTCCTCTTCATACCTCCCCACCGATACACATCTCTCAAGTCTCTATACATTTTAGGGGAACCGAGGTGGATAGAATAAGAAGAATTGTGGGCCTCATCAAGAATATTCTTCCTTAAACCATCAGCATAAGGCACACTCAACCTACCTTGGTACCTAAGGGAACCATCTCCCCCTTGGGAGAAAACCTGTACTTTGCTCTCTTTAACCAATGCCTTCAATTCAAGCAAGGAAGAGTCAAGATCTTGTTTTGCTATCACCTCATCAACCAAGGAAGACTTTGACCCATCAACAAGAACCACACTATCATCACCAACCTCTTCCAACGTAACCCCTAATCTAGCCAACCGGTTCACCTTCCTAGCCATTCCCTTATCATCACCATCAACATGGCTAAGCTACCCATAGACACTCTACTTAAAGCATCCGCCACCACATTTGCCTTATCCGGATGAAAGTGTACACTCATATCATAGTCTTTAAGAAGTTCTAAGAACCTCCTTCTCCTCAAGTTGAGATCTCTTTGAGTGAACACATATTGGAGGCTCTTATGATCGGTGAACATATCCACATGCACCCCATACAATTAGTGACACAAAATTAGTAATGCAAACACAATGGTGGCTAACTCTATATCGTGGGTAGGCTAGTTCCTTTCATGTACATTGTGTTATCTAGAAGAATAAGCTATGACCTTACAATTTTGCAGCAACACACAACCCAAACTAACCCGGGAAGCATCACAATACACCACAAATCCGTCAAGCCCATCCTGTAGTGACAACATACGAGCAGACACAAGGTTGTCTTTCAATCTTTGGAAACTCCTCTCACACTCATCGGTACACACAAATTTAACCTTCTTTTGTGTCAATTTTGTCATAGGCGAAGTAATAGAGGAGAACCCATTCACAAACCTTCTATAATAAACCGCTAGGCCCAAGAAGCTCCTAATATACGACGGGGTCAATGGTCTAGGCCAGTTTCTAATCACATTAGTTTTCTTAAGATCCACTTTTATATGATCCCCCAATACCACATGACCCAATAATGCAATCTCCTTCAACAAAAATTCACACGTCATATTTGGCATACAATTTCTCCTTCCTCAATCATTGCAAAATAACCCTTAAATGTACCATGTGGTCCTCCCTACTATGTAAATAGATCAAAATATCATCAATGAAGACCACCACAAATAAATCAATGTATGGTTTGAAGACACTACTCATTAGGTCCATGAAGATGGCCGGTGCATTGGTCAACCCAAAAGACATCACAACAAACTCATAATGCCCATATCTAGTCCGAAAGTCCGTCTTTGGGATATCACACTCCGTCACCCTTATTGGATGATCCCCAGACCGGAGATCAATATTAGAGAAGAAGCTATCCCCTTGCAATTGGTCAACCAAGTCATCAATGCTTGGAAGAGGATATTCTTGATGGTGACCCTATTGAGTTGCCAGTAGTTAATGCACATTCTAAGTAACCCATCCTTCTTCTTTACCAAAAACACCGGAGCAACCCAGGTGATTGGCTAGGTATAATCCCTTCTCCAACAAATCTTTTAATTGTTCCTTTAACACTTTCAACTCCATCGGGGCCATACAGTAAGCGGGAATGGAGATAGGTTGAGTATCGGGGAGGAGGTCTATGCCAATCTATCTCCATTTTGGGAGGGACCCTGGGAAGGTCATTTGGGAAGACATCATGAAATCATTTACAACCGGGACCAACTCAATGGAAGGGACTTTGGACTCCATATCCTTAAACCTCACAAGATGATACAAACACCCCTTAGAAATCAATTCATAGGCTTTAATGCATTAAATGCATTTACCCTTGACCACCACATCTTGACTTTCCCACTCAAGGACAGGTTCATTAGGGAATCGAAACTTGGACCTATGGGTTCTACAATCAATAGAAGCATAGTAGGTAAGCAACCAACCCATCCCAAGAATGACATCAAGATCTACCATGTCTGATTCAACAAGATCACAAGGTAACAATTTATGCAAAATACAAATAGGACAACTTTTAATAAACTTTCCTTGCAATAATAAAGGCACCAATAGGGGTCATATGACTCATGCAACAACTCGAGGTCGACATGGGAACGTTTTAGCAAAAAAAGGGGTAATAACGGAAAGAGTGGCATCTAGAACAATCGAAGCATATACATCAAAGTCAAAGATTTTTAACATACCGGTAACAACATCAGGGACCTCACCAACCCCTTGCCTCCCATATAGTTCATAAAACCAGTTGTCCCTTGGTGCACCACCTCGAGGACTACCTCTTCCCAATGGAACTGCATTTTCACGCCGGACCTCGCCATGATTTCTCGGACAATCTATATTCTTGTGAAAATGCTACCCAAAACCAAAGCTTGCATTAGAAACCTTAAAACAGAGGCCATTATGACTCTTCCCACATCTAAGGCACACATCCATAGGATCCACACTACCAACACCTTGAGGCCTAGGGAAATCATAGGCAAACCCCCTATTATAACATGAGAAGGCCCTTGGCCTTGATGAAACCTAGTACCCTTTTGGAATTTACCCTCAAATAGGGCCCTCTTAGCCTAATGCCCCTTCTCTTCCTCGATTTCTCCTCCTCTATTTGGTCGTCATAGGTCATCAACTGAGACAAATCCATGTCACTATTTAGCATGGCGGACCGACATTCTTCACTTACCAAGTCGGAGACACTCATCACAAACTTGATCATCCTAGATCTTGGAGCGTCCACCAAATGAGGAGCATAATTCAAAAGTTGATGAAACTTGAGGGCATACTCCCTCACACTCATAGCACCTTGTTTTAAGTTTATAAACTCTACCGACTTTGCTTCCCTAAGCTTAAGAGGGAAAAATTGATTAAGGAAAGCTAATTTGAACTCCTCCCAAAGCACCCATAAACATTGGGCACAATTTTCTTTTCTTGCAAAATCGGATGATACCCTTCATAGATGAGACCACCCCAATCACCAACCTTAAATTGAAGGTATCTTCTTCTCACATCGGATTAGGAACTTTCTTTACCTTGGGTTGTCACAAATCTCTCCCTTATCAACCCAACCTTACCAAAGGCTTCCTATAACACTCCACATCTTACAATACTAGTACAATGCAAATGAAACACGATATGTTTTGGTCAAATTAGCGCCCATTTTTAAAAGTGCTCGAATCTCATGTTATAGGGGGATATGTGCATCTAACTCTTAAGAGGGTTGAGCGTATACGTGTTTGGAGTCAAATTGACGAGATCACGACCTTAAATGAAGTAAGAGAATTGAGGTGCTTGTAGGACTTGAGAAGCTAGCAGGTGAGTCACCTACTTGTTTAGCATAAATTTTCTAGCTAAATGGAGACGAGGCTCGACGTCGAATTGTCCAAGTCCAATTATGAATAAAGTCTATGTTAAGGGTGTAAATTTGGCCCATGTTTTAGCATCACACATGGACTATATTTTCAGACCAAGAAAGATATTAAAAAGTCCCAAAGACATCACAACCCACTTGACTATTTGGGCCCAAAACTAAGAGAAAGTTGGAAAATGGGCAGCCCAAGCCCATCAACTTGGAGACTCATTTAGGCCCAAGTGTAAGGTCCAAGTGGCTGGATAACCAACTTGATAATATGTGGTATTAAGTGGTTGAAATGTAGAAAGAAAGGCAGCCAAATTAGTCCTTTAAAAAGGGGTTATAAGCAGCAACATTTATTCACTCTTAGACTTGGAAAAATTTCAGCTTTCACAATTTTCTCTCTACACTTTCTTAACCTAGCAAGCAGCCACAAGGGAACTTCTAGGGTTCTTGGAGAGTCCCTAAACCTTGACGGTAGTGGTAAGTAAGTTTACACATTTCTTTAGTATGATATTCTTATGAAAAACAAGAAGTATATGCTAGTATGTTTATGCTAGAAATTTTAGACAACATGTATTTAGAAAGTTGCTGCAGACTTGCCTTTTGTTTTAGTGACTTCTCCATGGTTTGTGGGCTCTATTATGAAGAGACATTTATGTTCTTTAAATGGTTTGAGTTATAAATGTTACCCTAAGGTTTCTACCCTGATTGTTGTTTTCATTTAAGAAACGCATTTTATTGTGCTATCTTAAGTGTAATGTTGATTGGAACTTGTGGGCTGTTGGATGGAAGGCTATTGGCTCATGTCCTTCATGAATTCTTGGTTGCTGTTCTAAGACCGTTTTAGTACTGTTTATATGTTAAAATATTGTTGGAACAATTTTCTTAGAGTTGGAACAGGTTTGGAATTGTCGACGTCGAAATATAGCGAAGGAAGGTAACGTTATGCTGTCCATTTGTAGGTTGTATTGAATTGTTATGTGTTGTGCTTTATAGGCTGTTGTAAGACCTTTGTGGCACTAAAACAAGTTGTAAATGATGTGTACATGAGAATATATCTTAGAAAATACGATTAGGGGCGGAAAGGAAGAAAGAGTACTCTCGGGTTTATAAATACCCGCTTGTTGCCCGTGTGTTGTTTTCTTATGTGATTTGGCTGCCAAGATGTATTTATTGGCTGCTAATTCCAGTTTTTTTACCTACTATATTGTAGATAAATATTTGGAGGAAGGGAAGGTTATTTCCAGGTAGTAACGAGGTCATACAACGAGGTATGTAAGGCTACTTGATTTCGTATTGTTTGGCATGACACATAGATCCTTCCTTGGCACATAAAGGCACTTTCCAACTCCGACACAACTATTAACCATGTTTCCATTCTTTGACATGTTCATATGCTTCCATACATAGTCACCTTCAAATCTGCAGACATGCTTGGATACCAAGTTACATGGGTTCTTGTTACTAAATACAGTTCACGAGATGTTTCATTTCATACGCATTTCATTATTTGTGTAACGTACTATTTTCATTATCATATTGTCTTATATGATTATTTACATGTCTCATGCTACATATACAGTCCTACAACACTAATATTGTGACCACCAAAAGAACTATCTCAAAGATGATTGAAAGGTAAAGTATATTGTTTATTGATGGGTGGTAGCATGAGGGGTTAAGGAAGAACCTAGCCAGGGATGATATTGATATAGTTTCCATTGCTCAGCTGGTCCTTTGTTACATGTTGTGCACAGATTATACAGTAAAGGTAAAGTAACATAAAGAACATAAAGTACATGATCCCAAAATACACCCAAAGGTGGTCTCTAATCTTATATCAGTGTATGGTTTCATTTGAGTTGTTAATTCATGTACAATATTTCTTGCCTTACATATTCAGTACATTATCCCGTACTGAGGTCCCTTGCAGGGGACTTGCATATTATACTGCAGGTACAGGTGCTAGTAGATCTCTCCAGTAGGAGTACAGGATATCCAACTGCTGATACCAAGCTCTAGGTTGCTCCGGGGCTTTGTGTCATTCTAGATCTTATACGTTTATATTGTACAGTTAGTTGAGCTGACGTCTGTCCCGACCCTTGTCAGATACTTTCTCTTATCTAGAGGCTTTGTAGACTATGTAAATTAAAGTGTGGTCATGCCTAATACTTAAAGCACCGTGGCCCCAACGGTCCAGTCATATGCATTTCCTTTTAGGCTTGTTATCACTATTTGTTTTTTTAAAGGCATGGCAAACATAGAAACCCATCATAACATGTATAGAAAGCGCACAGATACAGGTTGGTTCTCCCGAGCCTTATCGGCAATAGGTACTAGTCTTCCCTAATGGGACTTTGGAGCGTGACAGTAGTGGTATCAGAGTGGGTCTTCCTAGAGAGTCTACAATACCATGTCTATTTAGAATCTTGTTTATCGATGTGTTGTGCACCACATTTATAAGCAGGAGGCTACATGGCATTTAGGAGTTGTTACTTGCTTTTCATTCTTTAGATTGTACGGTAGAGCTAAGTGTAATAGGTGCATTATGTCTAATTCTAAATTGTTTTGTACAGCAAGTATGCCAGAAAGCAGGTAGAACAAGGGTAAAGGGAAGGGAGTAGAAGTGGTGGTTAGTATACCCAGTCAGGTGAGATAACGAGATGAGGTTCGATAGGAGTCTCTGTCACAAACATCTCCAACTCCTCCAGCTCCTGGTGAACCCGAGAGTAGTGAAATTCCTCCAAAACCACCTATTGATACTACCATGCAGGATCTGAGAAATGCAGTCCAACTATTGACTCATATAGTTGCGAGCCAAGGTCAAAGGCAGGAAGGTCCAGTTATCGGTACAGGTGGTACGAATAGGGCAGCGGGCCTAAGGCTACATGATTTTCTTAATTTGAACCCTCCATCCTGCACTGGATCAGATCTTAATGAAGATCCCTAAGACTTTATTGATCAGATTCGGCATACTTTAGATGTTATGCATGTGAGTGGTACAGAAGCTGTCGAGTTAGCGACATATAGGATGAAGGATGTGGCTATATCGTGGTATGAAGCTTGGAAGTAATCTAAGGATATAGATGTGCCTCCATCTACTGGAAGGAGTTCAGGGAGGCATTTCTTGACCATTACTTGCCACTAGAGATCAGAGAGGCCCGTGCAGATTTGTTCATGAATCTTCACCAAGGGAATACAAGCGTAAGTGAGTATACCCTCCAATTTAATTCCCTATCTAGGTATGCTCCTAATATAGTTGCTACTATGGTAGATAGAGTTTATCGATATGTGGATAGATTGGATACATATCTTGTCAGAGACTGTATCATTGCCTCCTTGAACAAGAACACGGACATAGCGAGGATATAGGCTTTTGCACAGAAATTGGAGGGTCAGAGAAAGAGAAGAAGGACACAAGAGTTGGAAAGAGGACAGGCCAAGAGGGCCTGGTCTATATGGCAGTTTACATCACCCTAAAGTAATCTTCGGCCTCGATTTTCTAATAGACCACCTAGGACATCATCCTCCTACTCTGCAGCTAGTACTCCACCACAATTTCAAAGGTCTTGAAGTAATCAATTTGGTCAACAAGGTGAGGGACAAGATATACGGACAACAGGATATTCGGCAGGCCAACCAATGACTCCTAGGCATCCTTGTAAACAGCGTGGAAGAAGTCATCTGGGTATATGTCATGTTGGGATAGATTTTTGCTATTGGTGTGGTGTGCCAGGGCACGTGATAAAAGATTGCTCGAGGAGGCATATGGGTGATATAGTACAATCTACTAGATCAGTTGTTGCATCATCATCATTAGTTCCTCCATTAGGTAGGGGTCAACTGGCACCTATGGTCCATGGTAGAGGTGTTAGAGGGGCAGTTAGCTCTAGCGTGGTCCAGAATCGCACTTATGCTCTGTGTAATCGGCAATTTGGAAGCTTCGCCTGATGTGGTCACATGTACATTGTCCATCTTTTCACATAATGTATATGCATTAATTGACCCTGGTTCTACACTATCATACATCACTCCACTAGTTACTGGGAAGCTTAAGAGAACACACAAATTATTGAACAAACCATTTGAAGTGTCTACACCAACCAGTGAATCTATTATGGCTAGAAGGGTTTATTATGACAATGTAGTAACTTTTTGTAACAGTGACACATTGGCTAAACATATTGAGCTATAAATGGTGGAATTTGATGTTATATTGGGTATGGATTGGTTAGGTTCTTGTTATGCCACCATGGATTGTCGAACTGAGATAGTTTACTTTCACTTTTCAAATGAGGCAGTTCTTGAATGGGAAGGCAATGTTGGTGAACCAAAGGGGAAGTTTATCTCTTATTTCAAGGCCAGAAAGATGATATCTGAGGAATATATATGTCATTTAGTTAGAGTGAGGGATATGGAGGCAGAATCACCAACTCTTCAGTAAATTCCAGTAGTGAATGAATTTGTTGACATGTTCCCTGAAAAACTCCCAGGCTTACCTCCAGAATGAGAAATAGATTTTGGTATTAACTTACTTCTAGACACTCAACCTATATCTATCCCTCCACATAGAATGGCCCCGGCAGAATTGCATGAGTTAAAAGAGCAGCTAAAGACTTATTGGAGAAGGGGTTTAGAAAACCTAGTGTGTCCCCCTGGGGTGCACAGTGTTATTTGTATGCAAAATGGATGGAACCTTGAGAATGTGTGTTGACTATCGACAATTGAATAGGGTGACAATTAAGAATAAATACCCCCTCCCCAGGATTGATGATTTATTTGATCAGTTACAAGGTGCCAAATGCTTTTCAAAAATTGATCTGAGATCAGGTTATCTCCAAGTGAGGGTGAAGGAGGAAGATATACCCAAGACAACTTTCAGAACACGCTATGGTCACTTTGAATTTCTTGTTATGTCATTTTCGCTAACGAATGCACTAGCGATTTTTATGGATCTGATGAACAGGGTATTTAAGCCATTCTTGGATGTGTTGGTGATAGTATTCATAGATAACATTTTGGTATATTCAAGATCAGAAGAGGACCACGCAGATCACTTGCGACAAGTGTTACAGATTATTCATGATCGACAGTTGTATGCCAAGTTTTCTAAATGTGAATTTTGGCTAAAATCAGTGGCATTCTTGGGTCATATTATATATGATGAGGAAATAAGGGTTGATTCACAAAAGATAGAGGCTGTAAAAGATTAGACAAGACCAACAATACCCACGGAAGTTCGGAGCTTCCTAGGCTCAGAAGGTTATTATAGGAGGTTTGTTGAAGGTTTCTCTTCTATTTCTGCACCCCTAACAAAGTTGACACATAAGGCAACCAAGTTCCAACGGAATAATGCATATGAAAGGAGCTTCCAGGAGCTGAAAAATAAGCTAACTTCTGCACCTATGCTAATACATCCAGAAGGCACTGAGGGGTATACAATATACTGCAATGATTCAGGGGTTGGCTTAGGGTGTGTATTGACACAGTATGGTTGGGTAATTGCTTATGCATCCAGACAGCTACGACCACATGAGAAAAACTATCCAACACATGATCTTGAGCTGGCAGCGTTTGTGTTTGCTCTGAAAATATGGCACCACTATTTAAATGGGGTCCATGTTTACATGTATACTGATCATAAGAGCCTGCAATATATCTTTAAGCAGATGACATAAGCTTAAGACAGCAGAGATGGCCAGAGCTAATAAAGGATTACGACATTGATATATTATACCATGGGGGAAGGCAAATGTGGTAGCCGATACTCTGAGTTGTAAGGCAATCATAAATACCGATGATCCAGTTGTGATAAGTCAAGGAGTGGCTAAGGATCTACATTAGCTAGCCAATTTGGGAGTTCGCCTTCTTGAGACTCTAAAGGAGGGTGTTATTGCACATAATGCAACAGCGTCTTCATTGGTAATGGAGGTGAAAGAAAAATAGTTTGAGGATCCTATTCTACGACAGCTTTAGGAAAAGATGAGTTAGGGTACAGTAAAGGGCTTTGACCTTACACAAATGGAGTACTTTATTCCAAAATAGAATATGTATGCCTGATATTAATAGATTAAGAAAGAGGATAATGGAATAAGCCCATCATTCCCGATATTCCATCCATCTAGGATCAACTAAGATGTACCATGACCTGAAGGGAATGTTTTGGTGGGGAGGCATGAAAAAGGACCTTGCAGAATTTATGGCTCAATGTCCAAATTGCCAACAGGTGAAAGTAGAACACCAAAAGCCAAGAGGTAATATGTAGTGTATAGAAGTTGCAACGTGGAAGTGGGATATGATCAATATGGATTTTGTTACAGGTTTGCCTCGCTTATTTCAGAAGTTTGACTCTATAGTTAATAGTTGACAGACTTACAAAGTCATCACACTTCTTGCCAGTTAGGGGGATTATACAACTGAAGAGTATGCCAAGCTATACTTAAAAGAGATAGTTAGGCTACACGGAGTCCCAATCTCCATTATATCTGACCAAGGAGCTCAATTCACTACTAAATTTTGGAAGTTCTTCCAAAGGAGTTTAGGGACACAAGTGAATTTGAGTACAACATTCCACCCCCAAACAGACGGTCAAGCAAAACACACTATTCAGACACTTGAAGATATGTTATGAGCTTATGCATTGGACTTTCAAATTTGTTGGGTGGACCATTTGCCGCTTATTGAATTTTCCTATAATAACAGCTACTACACGAGTATCATGATGGCACCTTATGAAGCCTTGTATGGGAGGAAATGTAGGTCAACAATTGGATGGTTTGAAATGGGTGAAACCACCTTGCTTGTGCAAAATCTAATACAACAAGCCATGGAAAAAGTTAAGGTAAGACAGCAGCGACTAGAAATAGCCCAAAGTCATCAGAAATCATATGCGGATGCTAGGAGGAGAGGACTGGAATTCTCAGTAGGGGATTGGGTATTTTTAAAGGTGTCTCCAAT
>JAABOM020128918.1:0-21393 GCA_011800125.2 Solanum clarkiae
AAAAATTAAATAATATTTTGTTTCTAACATCTCCATCTATTCACAAGTTTCATCTATTCACGTACAATAATATCTCAAGTAAGGTAATACTTTTTCGATTTGTAATTTTTTTTATGTTATACATTCATATATTATTCTTCTTATTAATTTTTTCAACAATTTATTTTATAAAATCTTGCAATGGATTATGAGAACTTAATCAATGAAGTTGTGACAATTAATATATTAAAAAAATATGATTCTTACGAGACAAAAGTTTTACCAAGAAGGTAAAGTTGAAAATCAAATTTGTTTTTTTTTAATTATTGTTAATTTATTATAAGTAATTATATTAACATCAAAATAAATATTTTATGCTTGAGATTATGATCTCAATAAATAGTTGTGATTTTCACTTGATTAAAAAATCATGATCCCAATTGCTTATTTTTCGAACGTGGTTGTTATTAATTTATAGCTTTCAAATAATGTTGAATATGATTGATCAATGATAATGTATATTCGTTTATATTTAATGATCAATAGTTCTATAAAATTATATTAATATATATTTTGAAAATATCAACCTTTTAGACTTTAGTTTTTGGTCTTTTGTTCGTCTGTTCACTATTTTTCTTAATTTATTATTTAATATTTTATTTATTTAATTTAAGGATTCACTTTTGGATTAGAATTATATTTAGAATTCACTTTTGATTTAAGACTAATCTTTGTAAATAACTTCTTAAAATTTTTACTATCAATATTTTCTTTATATGTATATAATACAACAAATTTAAAAAGAAAAAAATTCAGTAAAATTATGTTGGAAATATTAAACTACTCATTTTATATTTAGAATTATTTTATTACATTAAATTTTAATCAATCAGTTATTTAACTTCTAATTATTACTTTAAGTTATTAAAAACTATTAACATATCTATATTATAAACAACTGAATTGATTTTCTCATCTTTATCGTTTCACAATAGACTAAATTATTGCACCAAAATAATAGTATTTATTAACTTTTATATGAATATTGTATTTATTTAATGACAAGTACTATTGATATATAATATTTAAATTGACTTGGTACATACGTGCAAAGCACGTAAACTGAAACTAGTTATATTAAAAATGTGAAGGTTCTTAATAATATTGTTTGAACTTTTTGCCATTTGTTAAAAGACTTCGGTTTAGACAAAATCGTCTTTTCATCATTATTTTAAATTGTTATATTAATATTTTAATAATATTTAATATTAAATATAATAAAAATTAAATACATATTTTTTAATTATAATTAAATTCATAATCTTTTTCTAACTAGAATAGACTTGATCTAAAAAAAGTAAAATAAAAAGGTTTGAAAAATCATCTCCCATAAAAATAAGTAGAAAAAAAGAAAAAAAAAAGGACACGTTAGAGTTTAAAAAAGAAAGGTATGAGAAATTCATATTAAATAATTCATTATATTAAAGGTAATTTAATTTTCCTAATGTTCTTTAAATATTTTCATAATTAATTAGTTTGTCAATTTTTTTTCTTTTTCCTTTATGACTGTACTATTTCAATAAAAGTTCTTCTAATTCCATCATGAATCCTAATTATATAATGAAAGGTTTCATCCTAAATATGATAAAATATTATTTTCTATTCTTTTTTATTTATGACTTCTCTACTTTTATAAAAACATTTCAATTTCAAGTTTTGATTCATCCAATCATTAACAATCAATAGTTCTGTTTGTATTTTCTTATTTTACAATTGCAATCAATTTTTTTCTCGCTTTAATTGATTCATTCATCTCCTTCATCGATTTGTGCTAAGTGGTGCTGGATCTTATTTTATACTTTTTTCTGAACTTCAATTTGATTCTCAGGTTTACTTATATTACACACTCACGTTCTTTATTTCATATTCTTTTTCACTTTTTTGAATTTGAAGAAAATAATATTAATTGTTATGCTAGCTTAACTTGCTTGAAAATAATATTAATTGTTATGCTACCTTAACTTGCTTCCTTCAGATTATATTATGCCCTTAGTTTAGTTAGTTGAGTCTAATAAATTTTCACAATTTAAAAATTCCTCTTATTTTGTAACTATCATCTCACTCTATTCACAAGTTTCTTATATTTAGGTAAAATAATATCTCAAGTAAGATAATACTTTTTGCTTTAGACAAAATCGTCTTTTCACTATTTTTCTTGATTTATTATTTAATTTTTTATAATTTGGTTTCCAGATTCACTTTTGGATTAAAATTACTTTATATTTAGAATTCACTTTTGATTTAGGACTATTCTATGTAAATAACTAATAAAAATTTTGACTATTAAATACTTTATTAATAAAAGTATGTAATATAACAAATTTAAAAATTAAATTATGTTGGAAATATTAAACTACTCCTTTTATATTTCGAAATCTTTTGTTACATTAAGTTTTATTCAATTAATTGTTTAATTTCTAACTATTCAACTCTAAATTATTATTTTATGTTTTAAAAACTATTAACATATCTGTATTATGAGAAATTGAATTGATTCTATCACAATAGACTAAACTATTGCATCAAACTAATAATATTTATTTAATTTTTATTTATATGAATATTGTATTTGATTTTCTCATCTTTGTTGTATCACAATAAACTAAGCTATTGCATCAAACTAATAATATTTATTTAATTTTATTTACATAAATATTATTTATATTTAATGACAACTATCATTTATATATAATTTGACATGACTTATACGTGCAAAGCACATACACTAAACTAGTTATAATTAAAACGAAGAAACTCTATTGTAGGATTATGCTAAGTGACAATATACCATTAAAACATGTCTTGATTTTAACACAAATTAATTAAAGTATGTAACAATTAACTAATATTTAAATTTTTACACCTTTTTATATGAATTCAAATTTTGATAGTTATTTTTATCTGTATTTTAAAGTTTTTCAAATTTAAATTTCTTTTTTGCAAATGTTTTAATTTTAATTTTTTTTTCGGGTACACGTAGCAAATTTTGATAGTTTAATCTACTTTTGAATTCTTATCTATATAAGAATTTATAAATTTTATAGTTTAATCCGAACAAAACAATTGAAAAATTTATTTAACCATATAAATTGGGGAAAACTAAGGTTATGCCCCTTTAAAACAAACTATTTAAATCCATATACCCCTTTACATTTATGCTCCCTTACAGTTAAAATTCGCGCGCTAACATCAACATGACGTCAACACTCACCCTGTATGATATACTAATAGGTATGCGTATACCGACAAAATATCACAAAAGATTAATCTCAGTCCTATATGATACCAATATGTTATCAATATACCGATAAATTATCACAAAGAATATACTTTCTACTAATTTAAAATTTAATATAAGTTTGTGACTTTAATTAATTTCTCTTAATTATTTTATTTATAAAAAAAGAGCTCAAAATTATATGATACCGATAAAGTATCAATATACCAAATGAGTATCACAAGAATATATTTTCTACTAATTTAGAGTTTAATCCACTGTACGGTCCATGGACCACATCACAAGCCGTAAGGCTCTTTGACGGAATCCCTAGCAACTTTTTGAAGCTTGTTTCATTAATGGATTTCTTGTAATTTTGGTGATTCCTAAGGGTCATTTATGACTTTCTAACCTATCTTAAACCCCTGAAAATACTACGTTCCTCTATTCTTATTCAAATTCATTCCATACACTTAGAATATTCAAATTTGTCTCATCAAAAGAACTCCTTTCAAGTGTGCCATTGGAGAATAGCTTGGAGCTCAAGGAAGGATCTTCTTTTTCAATCAATTTCTTCTTGATTCTTCTTAATTATCTAAGGTATGTGGGATTGATTCTTGGTCTCTTTCAACCATGAAAACCTTAAACTATTTTACTCTTTGTTTTATGAAATTCAAGCTTACTTTGGACATGGGTCTTTTAAATTATTATTTATTTGATTCAAGTGAGATATACTATGTTTAATCAATGTTTTTAAAGTGATTTAAGCCATAATATGTTGAATTGTATTGATATTATGAAGATTTGAATATGCACATTGTCACACCCCATTTTCGAACTGGTCAAAATAGTTCGCAATATCATGTGGCTGTGCTCTCTGATTTTTGAAAAAAATATGTTAGAGTCGCCACCTAATTCTAAGAAAAATATTAGGAAATCAATTTTAGAAAATGTAGACTCTATTTTGATTTGCGAAACCAGTAAAATTCTAGGTAAGACTTTTGGTTACTTAAAGGGAAGTTGTTAGACATTCCCTCAGAGTCTATTCGAAAATATTCCTTAAACTTAGTTTATGAAAATAATTTGTGATAAATTATTCATTTATTTTTTCTTAAATTTAGTGATAAGAAAATTTCATTAATTATAAAAAGAACAAAAATACAAGGTATGTCATATGTATGTCTATAATATTCATAGAAAAACTTTAATAATAACATATTTACTATACAATATAATTAACGACTAAGTAAGTAGGTAATAAACAAATAAACTGGAAATGTAACAAAGATACAAATGTATGTTTAAAATTATATAGAATAAATGAGCACATAAAAACTTATCGTAAGCAATATATTGAAATGTTGAGTGTGAGAACTTATTGCTTTATTTACAAAATAAATGAAAAATAATAATGGATCAGGTGCAAAATATAATAACATACGCAATTTTAGTAAAATTAAATAAGAATAAATTTTTAATAAAATAAATGAATGAACAAAATAACATAACATAAAGTAAAATAATACAAAGAATACCATAATTTATGTAAAACTTGTGATCTTATATGTGTCTACTACAAAATAAAATATGTTTATGAATGCCGTCAAAATATATGAGGAGTTTGTTATTTTATTTATGTGCATGGGCTAAAATAGTAACAAATTAAATTTATATATGTAGCAAAATAATGTAGATGTCAAGGTATAATAATTTATATTTTTATTTTATAAGGAGAATGAATACCATTCATGAAGAGGAGAAAATAGAAAAGAGAATAATATAATTTATATAACAAAATAATATATCAAGTACATAGAAAACTTAAATTATATAATTTTATGTGTATATAAAGCACACATGTATATAATATTTACGAAAATTAAATATATTATCAAACCGTGAAATAAATAATCAAATAAATATACTTGAAAAGTATGAGGATCTTTTGAAGATATATGTTTAAAGCCATGTAGGATAAATCAGTGTATGTAAATTAATCGTAGCTCATATATATGTTGAATATGAAAACTTATCGCTTTATTTATATACATAAAATAAAATAATATATTATTATTATTATTATTATTAATAATAATAATAGATGAAATATAAATATAACAATATAGGATAGGGAGTAAATATAATTTGAGTAAAAGTTCAAATAAATATAATTTCAAGGAAAAAAAAGAAAATAGAACGTTAAGATATTATGTAAAACTTATTGTCTTATATGTATTTGTTATGAACGCTAACTCAAGTCTAAGTCTATAAAGCTAGATAAAAATAAAATAATGATCCTCCGAAGTAAAGGAGGCTCACCAACCCCATCGATTGCGATAGATCCTCAACGATGTGCCTGTTGATGATCTTTAGTACCTACCTCTGCATCATAAAACGATGCCGTTCAAAGGAGATGTCAGTACATGGGATGTATAGTATGTAAAATAGCTGAATGAAATAGATACAGGTAAAACAATATTGAAATCACATCAACTCAGAAGATACTCAGTCAGAATGTCAAATGTCTATCTAAAGCAAGAATAAAGAGTAGACAAATGACCCATAATTACCAGTCAAACCTCATCCATCAAACTCAACTCGACTCAGAGTACTATCAGTGTGGGACCTATTGAGGAGTTTCTCTTATCTAACAATAATCACTTATGAGCTAGTGATTATACAACAATCCTACTGATGTTGCCACAACCATTCCGTACTTGTCAGGTAAGGAACAACTAAGATCGACAAGCGATCTAGCCTCTAAAGTCCTCTATTGCTTTCAGGAACTTTACATCAAACGGAAACCATTTGATGCAATGGTTGAATCCTCGCCTACGCTTGGCGACGTAGTTAATGAGTGCAAGTGAGACTCTCTCTTACTCATTTTGGTTCTTGATACTCCTCCCATGATTCAATGCCCATAAGACTCCTCAACTCAATCAATCATCTCGACTAGCCTCATAGAGGCTCTCGTTATCTCAATTACTCAACTCAATTAGGCCTTTCGACCTATCATCTCAATTATCTCATCAACTCAATTCTCATGTAAGAACTCAAGGACTCAGATCATCATTAAAAAGAAGTCAATTAGACAAAACTCTAAAAATTCTATTATGAATACTCATAAGACCATCAAGCTCTATTAACTCATCATCATGCTTTCATCACAATCATAATCAACATACTCAAGTCAAGGCTGTAGACTCAATCCCCAGGTTCATTCATTCAATCTTTTATAAATTATCATACAGGGTTTATGCAACACCTCATGTAAAAATATTTATTCAGTAAATCAAGTTTATGATGATCATCAACACATGAAAATACATATAATATATATAATTTACAAGAAAAATATTCAAAAACATGTATATAGACTCACTGAGTTTACTCATCTTGTTTTACTCTTGAATTGCATGATTTTAAACAAGTATCATGAATCCACCATATGTTTGATAAAATGAAATGACAAGAGTTCTCAAGTTATTAGTGATCTATTACATGATTTATAAGTCAAGTGATTTCTATTTCATGATAATTAAGGACTTCCAAGCATGTATTAAATTCATGAAAAATATCTATGACGTTACAAGTGAATTATTAAGCTCTTGTGTTTTGTTATGCTCTTGTGAATTGCGAAGCCCTTTCTTGATATTTGAATGTGATGTGATGAGCTATTTTTGTACTCCTACCGAAAAGATTATATTGTAAGGTAAGGACATCTTATACTACCTACCGAAAAGGCCATGCCCTAAGGTAGAATAATTCATGACTCCTACCGAAAAGATTATATCGTAAGGTAAGGACATTTGATAATGCCTACAAAAAGGCCATGCCGTAAGATAGAATAAATCATGGCTCCTACTGAAAAGATTATATCGTAAGGTAAAGACATCTTATAATACCTATCGAAAAGGCCATGCCGCAAGGTAGAATAAATCATGACTCCCACTGAAAAGATTTTATTGTAAGATAAGGGACATCTTATACTACGTACTAAAAAGGCTATGTCGTAAGGTAGGGGTATTGGTAATACTTTCCAAAACGGTTATACTGTAAGGTGAGTGGGTGACTACTTAGTCATTCTCATGCATGTTTATATAAGGCTTTGAGTATATATTCCATATTGAACTTATACCTATTGGTTTATGATTATCTATCTTGATTTTTATAGCTTTCTCCTTTGTTGCATTGCCCCCACATACTTAGTATATTCTAAAGTACTAACGCATACTTTATGATTACATGATATTACCATGTAGGGACCAGAGCTCCTATTGATCATCCTTCTCCACGTGGCTAGTTGCTTTATTTGAAAGAGCTTTTGGGTGAGTCCTCAACTCTGACGACGTTATCTATTTTTCTTTTTATGCTATGTTGAGACTATTATTACTTTTGGTTACTTACTACTTGAGGGTGAGCCCCGGAAGTGTCTTGGGCCCCGCTCCATTCAATGTGGAGGTGTTGTTGGATGATATAGTATTCTATGTACATGAGCTTGTCTCTTTCTAAGCTATAATTATTATGAAAGATTTCCCTTTGCCACACTTTCCTTCTTATTAATGTCTCTTGTTATTGTTTATTTTCTTGCTTCTGCAACTAAGAATGTGTGATTGATATGTTAAGAGGCTTGTTTGGGGTTCCTTCGGGTTCCCCATTTACCGTGTCATGTCTAGGCCCTAGACTTGGGTCGTGACAAACTTGGCATTAGAGCACTAGATTGTTATTGGTCCTAAAAAATCCAATATGCCACGTCAATTATAGTCTTATTCATGGTTGTGAAGCGTACCACAACTATGAATAGGAGACTATGAGGCATTTTAGGAAATGTTTCACTTCTTCATGATCTGTATCATGCTTTAGATATAAATATAAGGTTTTTCCTATAACGAGTTCTCTTTGCTCTTCTAGATCATACAACTATAGAGAGGAAGACCTCGGAGGGCCCATATACCCGAGGAGGGTCCGACTCGCTAAGCCCATCAAGGGGAAAGGGCCACTTAAGTCAAGTTCTAGAATGCCATCTCTATGTTGGCACATGCAATGACCCACCAATTGAACCAAGGAACCCAAGTTCCTCATGCTCCTATTCTGACCTCAAGGGTGAGGGATTTCACAACAATGAACCCTCTGGAGTTTCATACGTCCAATGTGGAGGAAGATCCCCAAGAGTTCATAGATAAGGTACATAAGGTGCTATCCATCATGGGGTAAATTTTGAGGAGAATGTAGAACTAGTGGCCTACCAAGTAAAAGATGTGGCTCAAATTTTTTTTGTGCAATGGAAGTTGGAGAGGGGAAATCATGATGCTATCCCTTCTGAGGAGATTAAGGTCGCCTTCCTCAAACGGTTCTTCCCTATGGAGTTGAGAAAGGCTAAAATGATAGAGTTCATGAATCTTAAACAAGGTTCCATGAGTGTGTATGCCCTCAAATTCAATAAGCTCTCCAAGTATGCCCCACATTTGATTGCCGACCCTATTGCTAGAATGAACAAGTTTGTATCGGGGGTGTCCGACTTGATAAATGAAGAGTGTTATACCACGATACTTGTAAGTGATATGGATTTGTCTCAGCTGATGACATATGCCGAACAACTTAGGAATAGAAGAAGTGGGGAGTCCAAGAGGGCTGAGTTTGAGGGTGGCCGATTTTAACAGGGTCTCGAGTTTCAAGGCCAAAGATCCTCTAGTGCTCCAAATAAGAGGGTTGCTAAGGATGGGATGCCTAACCCAAGGCTCCAAGGAGGTGATTATAGGGTGACTTGTCCTAGATACCCAAAATGTCGGAGGAAACATGGTGGCACATGTTGGAGGAATACGAATGCATGCTTTGGATGTGGCGAGATGGGCCACAAAATTCTGGATTGTCCACATGCTCAAAACAAGGGTAAAGATAGATGACCTCAAGGGCAAGGTGGCCATATTGATCAAAGTTCTCTAAGAGGCCAACAAGGGGGTGCTCCATGATATAATCGATTCTATTCTCTTCAAGGGAGGCAAAAAGGGGATGAGGTACCCAATATTGCTACGGTATGTTAAAGGATTATGATTATGATTATGATGTGTATGATTTATTAGATCCAGGTACCACTCTCTTTTTTGTTACTTATTTTGATGCTAATAAGATTTATGTATGTTCCAAATGGTTGTGTGAGCCTTTTAAGGTATCTACCCCTCCCGCCCATTGATGAGTCTATTGTTGCTAGAAAAGTCTATAGGGGTTGTCCCATGCCCTTATTTCATAAAGTCTTGTCTTGTGGTTTTGATGAACTTGGCATGGTGGATTTTTGAGATTACTCTTGGGGTAGATTGGTTATATGCATATCATGCTTTCATTGATTGGGTAGAACCCATAAACTTGAATTTGGATTCCCTAATGAACCTATACTTGAGTAGGAAAAATGTGATAGTTAAGTGTAGATTCATTTCTTGTCTTAAGGCACAAATTGATTTCTAAGGGTTGCATTTTGTAGATTCATTTCTTGTCTTAAGGCCCAAATTGATTTCTAAGGGTTGCATCTACCATCTTGTATGGCTTAGAAATGTTGAGTCTAAAGTCATGCCTATTGAGTTGGTTCTGATGGTCACTGAGTTTCTTAATGTCCTTTCCGATAGGTCTAGTCATTTTTTTTCTAAGATTGATCTTCAGTACGGATACCACCAGGTGAGTGTGAGGGAGAGTGATATTCCGAAAACAACTTTTTTTTGGACTAGATATGGGCATTTTGGAATTTGTTGTAACGTCATTTAGCTTGGCTAATGCACCATCAATATTTATGGATCTCATGAATAGAGTCTTTAAACCTTACCTTGACATGTTTGTGGTGGTATTTATTGATGATATATGGACTTATTCCTGCAGTGAAGAAGGTCATGTGAATCATTTGAGGATGGTGTTGCAAATTATGAGGGATGAGAGGTCATTGCTAAATATGAAAAGTGTGAATTTTGGGTAACAAGGAGGTGGCTAGAGAAGTGCACCAGTTAGCTTAGTTGGGGTTTAGGTTGAGTGAAGTTGAAATGGTGGTGTAGTGGTTGTTGATGGTTTTAAATTTTCTTTGATTGAGGAAGTCAAGTCGAAAAAAGACCTTAATCCCATCTTGATAGAATTAAAAGCTTTGGTGAAGGATGGTAAAGTGGGGGATTTTCTCCCAAGGTGGAGATAGTGTCCTTAGGTACCTAGGTGGGTTGTGTGTGCCTGACATTGATAAATTGATGGGGTTGGTTTTGAAAGGAGTACATAATTTGTCCTACACTATTCACCCCGAATCCACAAAGATGTATAGAGATTTGAGGGAGATTTATTGATGGGATGGTTTTAATTGGACCGGACTTGGTAACGGATGTTATGGAGAAAATAAGACGTATAAGGAGAGAGTTGAGGAACAAGGATGTAGCATCCTTCAAGGTCCTTTGGAGGAGTCAACCAGTTGAAAGTGTCACTTAGGGAGCCGGAGTGGACATGAAGAATTGATATCCATACCTCTTTTACTCCGTTCAAGTTTAAAATAATGAACTAAGTCCTTTCGATGATTTCAAGTCTTAAGTTTTATCCCTCATGTGATTTTTGCATGCATTCATGTCCATGATAACAAGTTATGGTGATTTTGACCTTCATGTTGAAGCTTTTTAAAATATTTTGTTTAAGTGCATTTGTTGCGTTTATGTTGGGCTAGAAGGTCTCCTAATTACATCTCTTACGCATATTTCCTTGACATTTGGGTTCAAATGTTCCCAAGGGGTAGATATTGAAACGCCCCTCATGTGCCTCGGAATGCCCCATAATCGTAATTTCCATGTATCTCAAAATTCGTGCGTGATTTCAAAAATTCCACTTTATATTCTCGATCAAGGGAAAAAACTGAGTGGAAAATAGATATAACCCAAATTTATAAGACCCGCAGCGAAAAATAATTTTTGCAATTTTTTGATTTCCAGAGAGCATCTGCGCCCCAAGCGCGACGCGGCCTGGGTGCGGATCAGTGTTATTTTTGCTTCACATCTGGTCTGCATCGCGGACTGGACGCGGATCAGTGTAACATTTTCCCTATTTTTCATATTTTGTTCAAGGGCCTTTTAAACATGAAATCTCCCATACTTAGACATTTTTTCCACTTTATAACTCACGAAACCCTCTCTAAAATCTATCCAAGACTTTGTCAAATTTCTCATTCAAATTCAAGGATTTCAAGTTTTATTTTGGAACTCAAGAACCCATCTCAAGCTTCAAGTCTACTTCAAGTTCATATCAAGAAATTCAAGGTTTAAGGTATGTGGGTATTCAACCATGGGTCCTTTCACCCATGGAGCCCAACCTTCTCTTTTCATAAATATTGCATGTTTTCAAGTTGTATTACCTTTGGGTATCTCTTATTATGGATTATGAATATAAATTATGTTCGGGTTTTATGAAGCATTGATTGATTATGCATGACTATCTATTTCAAGCTTATTCAATGAATTGATTCTGTCTATTGAGACTATGCATGTTTTGAGCTATGAGACTATGAACTATTATGAGCTTTTGTAATGAATTTCAAAATACCCTACATGAGGGTTTTACTACCATGCTGATGGGTTGATTTGCATTGAGTTTACTCATCTTGTTTTACTCTTAAATTGCATAGTTTTGAGCAAGTATCATGAACCCACCATATATTTGATAAAATGACATGACAAGAGTTCTCAAGTTATTGATAATCTATTATATGATTTACAAGTCAAGCGATTTTATGATGATTAAGGACTTCCAAGCATGTATTAAATTCATGAAAAGTATCTATGACGTTACAAGTGAATTATTGAGCTTTTATGTTTTGTTATGCTCTTGTGAATTCCGAAGCCCTTTCTTGATACTTGAATGTGATGGTTTGATGAGCTATTTTTGTACTCCTATCAAAAAGATTATATCGTAAGGTAAAGAGATCTTATACTACCTACCGAAAAGGCCTTGCCGTAAGGTAGAATAATTCATGACTTCTAATGAAAGATTATATGGTAAGGTAAGGACATCTTATAATATCTACCGAAAAGGCCATGCCGTAATGTAGAATAAATTATGGCTCCTACCGAAAAGATTATATCGTAAGGTAAGGATATCTTATAATACCTACCGAAAAGGCCATGCTGTAAGGTAGAATAAATCATGACTCCAACTGAAAAGATTGTATCATAAGGTAAGGGAAATCTTATACTATATACCGAAAAGGCTATGTTATAAGGTAGGGGTATTGGTAACACTCTCCGAAAAGGTTATACCGTAAGGAGAGTCAATGAATACTTAGGAATTCTCATGCATGTTTATATAAGGCTTTGAGTATATATTCCATATTGAGCTTATACCCATTGGTTTATGATTATGTGTCTTGATTTTTTTTATAGCTTTTCTACTTTGTTGCATTGCACCTAACATACTTAGTACATTCCAAAGTACTAACGCATACTCTGTACCTATATGATATTACCATGTAGGGACTGGAGCTTCTATTGATCATCCTCTTCCACGTGTCTAGTTGCTTTATTTGAAGAGAGCTTTTGGGTGAGTCCTCAACTCCGAGGACATTATCTATTTTCCTTTTTATGCTATGTTGAGACTATTATTACTTTTGGTTACTTACTACTTAAGGGTAAGCCCGGGAAGTGTCTTGGCCCCACTCCATTCCATGTAGAGGTTCTGTTGGATGATATTGTATTCTATGTACATGAGCTTGTCTCTTAATAAGCTATTATTATTATTATTATTAAAGGTTTCCCCTAGTCTCGCTCCCTTTCTTATTAATATCTCTTGTTATTATTTGTTTTCTTGCTTTCGCGGACAAGGATGTGTGATTAATATGTTAAGTGGCTTGTTTGGGGTTCCTTCAGGTTCCCCATTCGCCATATCATGTCTAAGCCCTAGGCTTGGGTCGTGACAAATGGGGGCACATGGAAGAACAATTCCATGCTTTATTTTATCCTTACATACGTGGTATGAAGATTTGGCACTCAATCTCGTAAAACCATTCTCGATTTCCTCAAATTCTAGCTTCTCTTCTCTTCTCTTTAGCCTTAGTCTCTGTTAGGAGTTTTGAAAGACTTAGGAATGAGTGTTAAAACTCTTTTTATACTCACAACGACCTATTTTGATCATATTTTAAGTTTGGGAGGGGTTTGAAAAAGTTTGGAATGCCCCTCACAAAAAACTAAAAAATTTCACCTTCGGCGTACCCAGTCCGCGACGTTGACTTGGCCATTTTTGGTGATTTTTTGTCAAAAATTCTCCGATTAAGTTTCTAATCACGTGGAAAATATTGGGATCACAACTAAGTGTAACTCCATGGTAGGTGCGCATTGCACACCTGTAACACACTCTCACTGGAAATCGTTTTCACATCGAAAAATTATCTTTTGATCTCATTGCTCTAAAAATTAACCAAGAACATTCTCTCACTCAATTTGTCACATTGATCATATTTTCGGCATCAGATTTCCCGTCAGAGTTTGGGAAGATGCATTACACCTCTCTGCTAGGGGTCTTTTGGTAATTTTATTAGGTGTTGCATTATCTCTCTCTTGGAATCATTCGTCCTCGAATAATGAGTAAAGGTAGACACCAAGGCATGAATAACAATCAGAACTCTTCTCAAAATTCACTGAATCAATCAAATTCTTGACTCCTCATCAATCTTAAACCATCTCTATTTAGATTCAGGAATAGACACATTAACTCAAATGGGCAAATCGGCTCAGATCAAGAGTAAAGATATTCTCTTAGACATTCTCACCATCAGACACAAATGAAACATCGGAAATCAATCAATTTGAATCATTTGAACACCTCGACAATCAGTCTTTTGAACTCATGAAGGATGCAATCAACTTTACTCGAGAGTGAGACCATCGTGATATATAAGACTCTGTGGACACTCTCAAGCTCAACTCTCCACCTCAATTGTGCTCCTTTTCATCGCACTCTATTTCATTAATGCAAGCTCATAACTTTTATACAAATCTTCACCTAACCACCCGCCCCTCTTCCATTCAAGCCTACTTTTGAGCCTCAAGGTGTTATTCCTAAGAAGATCATATTCATACAACCTAATCCTCTACACTCAGCCCTATACTTCTATAGGGGCTTTCATTAAAAGATCACTAGTCATCTTCACTACTTCACTACCCTCACTTGAAACCCTTATTACAAAGTCTTCAATAGTTTATCATCAATATTCGCGTAATAACAACCACACGTTCAAGCCTATCACTCTAACCACTTCAACTATGTCTTAGAATTTTCAAGCCTACTTAGCACTTCTATCTCCACTACTCAATGAGTTCCTACTCATAGACATACCGACATACTCTTACCTATCTATTGCATATCATAAGGTGTCATCTCTCCCCTATTCCCTATTTCTACGCCTACATGACACAAGTTTAATACCAATATCATAATAAGGATACATTCTATCCTCCTCATCTACCCTCACTCTCAGTCTACTATTATCAACATCATTTTTGGACTTGGAGGAGCTCATCATCTCTTCCTTTCGCGGAACCCCAAGTTACTACCTCTCCATGCAAAATAAGCATGATTATACATCTAAAACTTGATGCTCTACATCCTACCATCAACAATGGCATGACAAGCCGAAGGTCAGTGCATGGGTAAGATGACATCAGAATCAAGAATTCTCACTCTCTCTCATCGACCATCACTCCTCTACTATCATCAACACTTCTATCAAAACTAGAAATCCGGATCACTCAAAAGGCTTAGAGCGAAAGATCATTAGCACAATTCAATCGAGAAACCTTATTTGAGGACATTCATAATGAAGTATAATCTCCTTCGTCTATCAAGACTCACTCTGAGTTCACAGAACTATACATAGTGTAAAACTCAAGTCACATCTCATTCAAGATAGGACTGGAAATGCTTAGATCCATGAGGTAAGATCAATATCGTTAAATATAGTCATCGCTTCTCATGCTCGGAACTCAACATGAATGAGAACCAACATGATGTGTGTGGGACTAGGCCATAGGCATCGCCAATCACATGATGTGTATGGGACTAGGCCATAAGCATGACAGTAATATACCTGATGGGAATAGAGTATCATCTCAACTGAAGTGTAAAAATTATATGAGATGGAAAATAATTGATATCTCATCCTATTCAACCCATCACTTTCGGAAACTCAAGATCTACTTTGGTTTATCACCTCATCATCTCCCTCTTATCTCAAGGGTCATCTCTCTAAGTTTATGAATCAATTCCCTTTACTATAGGCTATAAGTGCATATCTCCACACGATCAAGGAACCACTATCCACAAGAATATCTCAAACTCTTCTGTTATGTTATAGCCATATATGTATGACTAGCCACTCAGACTCTTTTCAACGATATCACTCTTTAGCTTCCTCCTGTCTCTATGGAAATCTCTCTCTATATTTGCTGCTCTTAATAGCGTACATAACCACTTTCCACAACTCTTACAATCTAACCTCTTCATTTTGCCTGCAAACTCCCAATTTCTATGCTCCCATAAACTCATTTGTATAAGACTTAGACTATAATGAAAAACTCATCATTATCTATCCATAAGCCCCAATAGACTTAGTCACTTGGGATAATAAGGAATGCTTATGTCAAACTACTGCACATTAACAACTCAAAAATACTATCTAGATTCTTATAGCAGTCATAACTTAGAGCTTCACAAATTTTTACACAATCATGGATACATATCTCAAGCCTCTTTTTATCTATTGAGCTATCCTTGTTTCACTCAACTTACCTAAAAAGTACTTGTACTATGCCCATGGTATCACATTCCTTACAAATTAGAGTCTTCCTCTTGAACATACACTACTACAACCTCTTAGAGAAAATCTCCAACTAAGACTATCACTCTCATGATGCTATCTCCTTTTTAACACTATTCCTCAAAATTTAAGCTTAGATTCTAGTACTAACATGTGCATCTATCATACACCTCTCCAATATCACACAATCTTACAATTACTAGATAAAAATATAGGAGCATAAGCCCACTAAAATCTCATTGCGAGTATGCATTCAACACATCTATTCCTCACAACTCAGTACCACTCACCTATACAGTCATATCTCTTTATCAAGCTAAGCTCATAACTCGATAAATCTCATGAACTTTCACTAAAAAAATCATAAGCATAATTTAGATCTGTCACATTTAAAGCACTCTAGTTCCCCCTATTCAACATCTATATTTCACCCTCACTAATAGAATATTAAAATATAACAACATAGACCTCTTTCTAGTTTTGAGCATGCTTTAACATATTCTAACACTAACTCTCTCTCTGTACCTCATCATGACAATCATAGGGTACTCACCACTCTTTCATCAAGCTTACAAAATTTGACTCATCACCTCATCACTTACCTAATAGATAATAACTCTAGTTATAAGCCTTAATCAACTGTCACTCTCACTATCTCATCTTTTACTTTTTGTCATCATCATCATTAACTCTGGGATGATTTAATTCTACTCAGGGTGCTATAAGACCTCACATCTTACTCTTAGGTGGTAACATTAGACTCTTTAGAGACATAAGTTTCTCTCTCATGGATAACATCAAAAGTAAGTAAAGACTCGAATCATATCGTCACAACATTTGGGGAGACATCTGGAGAATATTCCTGATCTTGATAATGACTCACGACATAAGATTGGTCTGTGGCCTTATTCATGCCAAAAATAGCACCTTTCTAATCTTCTCTCACTAGTGGTGCCAGAATAGAAGCTTGAGCCTCTTTGGCCCACTTTGGACATTTTCTCTAGAAGTGACCCACTAGCCACACTTGTAACACTTATCACTTCCTTCACAACATTTTCCCAAGTGAAATTTGCCACATATACCACAATGTTGCTTGCCTTAGGAACCTAGAGCCACACTAGCCTGTGATTGACACCCCTGAGCTCTAACGTTATGAGACCCTTCTTGAAAGTAACTCCTGCTCCTATTCCTCCTAGGCCTCTTAAGCTCATAGGGGTTCATCCTCAAGGAATCACGAACTTTGGATGTATTTGGAATACCCTTCCTGCCTGTTCCCTGTCTAGCAACTATTGTTGTGACAACTTGGGCGAAAGTCTGGATGGACTAGCAAAGATCAACATTACTTATGTCAGCTTATGGCTGCTGCACTGCAGGGACGGATGGGCCTATTGGTTCATCCTGATTTTGGGGATCGGGTTGGTTAGAATTTTGTCTAGCTGGACTCCCTTTCACCTTATCAGCTCTTCTTGGAAACATAATCACAATTCTGTAAATGCGTAAAGCACGAATTAGAAAAGAGCTTTTTATATAGTGTAAATCTATTGCACGATTTAGAATATGAAAGAAGTGAGACAATTCGTAATGTCCTATAGCCTCCTTTTTATGGATGTGGAGCTCTTCGCACCAGTAATAAGGATTCTACTAGACACGACTTCATAGACTCCTTAGCACACTTGAACTCTGTGCTCTGGTACCAAGTTTGTCATGCTCCGAGAGGGTACCCTAGACGTGGCCGACACCCAGAGACTATTCCTAGTCTCTAAGCAAACCACTTGGATTCATTACATTCTTTCATTCAATAACTAATCCATCAACAAAATATTTAACGTAATAAATAGGTAATCTAAGTCTCAAAACAATATGATAAAGCAGGCTAGTCCAAAAGAAGCTAGCTCAATAGAATCTCAACTCAACGACTCGACTCTAGTCTATGAAGCCTCTATTACTATCAAACAGTGCTAATGACAGAACCATGACTGCCTCAACTCAAGAGTAAAACTAACTCAAGTCTAACTCTATAAAGCTAGATGAAAATAAAATAATGATCCTTCAAAGTAAATGAGGCTCACCAACCCTGCCGACTGCGATAGATCCTCAACGATGCGCCTGTTGACAATCTTTAGTACCTGCCTTTGTATCATAAAATGATGTAGTCCAAAGGGGATATCAGTACATGAAATATACGAGTATGTAAAATAGCTGAATGAAACAGATATAGGTAGAACAATATAGAAATAATATCAACTCAAAAGATACTGAATAAGAATGTCAAATGCCTATCTAAAGAAGGAATAAAGAGTAGAAAAATGAACCCTAATTACCAATCAAACCTCATCCATCAAACTCAACTCGATTCAACTCAACTCAATTCAGAGTACTATCAGTGTGGAACCTATTTGAGAGTTTCTTTTACCCGACAACAATCACTTATAAGCTAGTGATTGCACAACAATCCTACAGATGTTGCCACAGTAATTTCTTACTTGCTAGATAAGGAACGACTAAGATCCAAAAGAAATCTAGCCTCTACAGTGTTCTATTAATTTTAGGGACTTTACCTCAAGAGGGAACCAACTGATGTAATGCTTCAATTCTCACCTACGCTTGGCAACATAGTTAGTGTGTGCGAGTGAGACTCACTCTTACTCATTTTGGTGCTCGATACTCCTCCCAAGACTCAATGCTCATAAGACTACTTAACTCAATCAATCATCTTGATTAGCCTCGTAATGGCTCTCATCATCTCAATTACTCAATTCAATTGGGCCTTTTAGCCTATTATTTTAATTATATCATTGACTCAATTGTTATTTAAGAACTCAAGGACTCAGATCATCATTAAGAAGAAGTCAATTAGACAAAACTCTTGAACTTGATTATGAATATTCATAGGACCATCAAGCTCTATTAACTCATCATCATGCTCACATCACAATCATAATCAACATACTCAAGTCAAGGCACTAGACTCAATCCCTAGGTTCATTCATATAATCTTTTATAAAGTATCATATAGAGTTTATGCAGTACCTCATGTAAAAGCATTTATTTAGTAAATCAAATTTATGATGATCATCAACACATGAAAATACATGTAATAAATATAATTTACAAAAAAATATTCAAGAAACATGTATGTAGACTTATGAGACTCTCAACTCCTCTATTATCATCAATGGGAGCACATAGGAAGAACAATTCCATCCTTTGATTTAGCCTTACATACTTGGTATGAAGCTTTGACACTCAATCTCATAAGAACCCTTCTGGATTTCCTCAAATTCTCGCTCCTCTTCTCTTCTCTTTAGCCCTAGTCTTTGTTAGTTGTTCTGAAAGACTTAGGAATGGGTGTTAAAACCCTTTTTATACTCAAAATGACCTATTTTGATCGTATTTTAAGTATCGAAGGGGTTTGGAAAAGTCTAGAATGCCCTTCACAAAAAATTGAAATATTTCACCTTTGGCATACCAAGTCCGCGACGCAGACTTGGTCATTTTTGGTGTTTTCTTTATCAAAAATTCTCCAATTGAGTTTTCTAATCCCCTGAAAAATATTGGGATTACAACTAAGTGTAACTCTGCGGCAGGTGCGCATTGTGCACTGGTTGTGTACTCTCACTAGAAATCATTTTCGCATTGAAAAATTATTTTTTGATTTGGTTGCTCTAAAAATCAACCAAAATCATTTTCGCACTCCATTTTTCATGCTGATTGCATTTTCGGCCTCAAATTTGTCATCTGAGTTTAGGAAGATGCGTTATGTACACATCTCTCTTCTAGGGGTATTTTGATTATTCTACTAAGTGTTATACATATTTAGTTTAAAATGACATGATAATGCTTTATGAAGAAATTAATCAAACAGAGTTAAGATAGACCAAATGTATATTATTTTTTAAAAAATCAACTAAAGGAGTTTAAATTGACCCAAATAGTAACATTACATTGTATTTTAGGAAAATCAATTTAAAACCTCAAGTGACCTAATTATTGGGATTCATTCTGTTATTATATTAGTGTCATGACCCAACCCAGGGACCGTGATTAGTGCCGATTGGGCATCCAGACAAACACTAAACCGGATTTTCAACTATAATGGCTAAGGAATCTACTGAAATTTTGGCAGAGTTTCCTCTGTTTTACTGACTAATCAAACCTGCAAACAGCAACCCCAGCATATAACAAATATCTAAACACATATATATGCATGCCGATAAGGTCACCGCTGCGGTAGAACCGCCTAACAAATGTATCGTACATACGTAGTCATATCACATGCAATATTCCACACCCATATGTATCCACAGACCTCTATACATACGAACTAAATCATAGGACGGGATAGGGCCCCGTCATACCCTCGAATATACCTGAATGCAAAATACAGAAAATAAGTATACGTGTATATACCAAAAATATGCTCCAAAGGCAAAGGGAGCACTCCAACGGTAGACAGAGATCCTAAGAAAGTGGCTCTCTAACCTGTACGTCAGTACCCGCGGGCATGAAACGCAGCCCCCGAAGGAAGGGGGTCTGTACAAAGTACGTACCGAATATGTAAAGCAGAAAGTACGAAATATAAATGAGAGTAATAATCCCAACAAAAATATATAAGTCAAACCTGCATGCAAACAGTAACATAATTCTATATTTAAAAATATCAGAGTAATGCATATCGGACGGGAATGATGGCGACCTCCAAACTCGCGCCATACCACAGCATAACACCAGAAATTTGAAATTCCCAAAATCTCCAACACAAGTCCCAACTGTAGCATAAGTGAGCCGAGGCGAAGGGGCCAAGCACTCACGTCATAGGATAGGTGAGCCGAGGCGAACAGTGTCCAAGCACTCACGTATCGTAATGCGTAGAGGTCATCATGCCTGATAAGTGAGCCGAGGCGAAGGGGCCAAGCACTCATGTGAGCCGGGGCGAAGGGGCCCAGCACCCACACGTCATGATGCCAACATATCCCAAGCCCAGCATGTCTCCAAACTAAGCAAAGCCAGCCCATGGGCAAACCGACACGCCGTATCCAACCTACTTCGAAATATATATACATATATACATATAGTTATACATACGCACGATAATAACCGGTCCGGGAACCAGAGAGTGAGACCATAATAGCACGAATAGAGTCGTGAGAATCACATGCATAAAAACTAGTTCCATAAGCTTAGGGATATGCAAAATATTCACTTTTGAAATCAAGAAAATTATTCATTTATGAGTATTGTCAAAGTTTCTCAATTTCACACATAAAGGTGATTTCAAAGGAATTTACTTAATCCCCATCATGCGCATTACTAGAATAGGCTTCAA
>JAABOM020128928.1:0-21392 GCA_011800125.2 Solanum clarkiae
TAAATAATGAGATAATTTTACCAAATTACACTTTAAATATAATAAATACAATGTCTTGAAAAATGTAATAGAGAAATAACTGTAAATAATGATAAGGGTAAATTAGGAATTAAGTATAAAATTATCTCTTGATTTTATAAAATAGATAAGTATTGTTGAACATCCCAAAATGGTATATGGGACAAGTAAATCAGAGCAAGTATATAGTTAGACAGAGAGAGAGAATGGAAGGATAATTAGTCATACTCATTTATGAGATTTAAGATATTGTTTTGAGCTTGCAGGAGATTGTTGATGTTTTCTTCGACCTGCATCAATTGCAAAAAAGAATAATGCAACAACATAAATATCTGTGCACAAAATTTCTATCGCAAATAACACATAATTTCAAAATTAAACCTTGTTAATTTCATCATCAGTACTCCTACAATTAGCAAATAAATTGAAATTTGAGTTTTTTCTAAATCTCAAAACCATTAACTGACCTTATTAGCAACAAAGTTGGCAGAAATTTGATCCAATATCTGAGCATTTTGCTCAAGAAGCTGTCCAATAGAACCACCAATGGCTGCAAAACTATAAGACTTACCATATATGTCCAGAACAAAGAAAAAAGACTTAGATAATGGGAGAATGTAATGCATAATCATTGTTCTATGTAGTATCAACATAATGTTTCAAAACATTCCGAGTTGTTTTAAGTGCACTGACAAAAAGAGTATTTCTCTACAAAATCATGAAATAACTAGATGACAAGATAAATTGGAACAGATACAAATAATTAGATGAGGATCCAAAGGTTCAATTAATTGCTAACATTGGTGGAGCATCTGGAGAAGTAGGTTTCACAAAAGTGCTTTCCAAGAAAATACTTTTGAAACATTGTAGTTTGTGTTTACCTAATCAATTTAAATCATTTTGTTAATATCAAACCAATAGCTCTTGCCTCTTTACGGTCCTGAAAGTGTTCATAGCGAAAGAGCTACTTCCTTCGTCCATTTTATGTGGCACTCTTTGACTTGACACGATATTTTAGGAAAAAAGGAAGACTTCATAATGTACAAAACATGCTTACCAAAACAGAAATAAGTCAAGTCAGCCATAAACAATCATTCACAAATCCAATTAGAAAATCAAAGATTTTCAAATTGTTTTCTACAAGGTCTCAAAGGGAGTGACATGTTCATTAAAATCAACAATATAATTGATAAGGTCATTTTGGTACATTTGATATAACTTTTAAAAAGTCTTCTTTATTTTCTTAAACTCCGTGCTAAGTCAAACTAGGTCATTCTTTTTTGAACGAAGGGAGTATATGATTGTTATTGGAACCTCTTCAGTGATTTGGTTATGATCATCAAGAAGAGATTGTACGCTTATCATATCTATTGTATGCAGAACTACTAGACTCTAGAATGCAAAAAACTAAAAGAACATAGCTCCAAAAACAACATATATAGCTTCAGATTAACGAAAAAGTTTTCTCAAATTTCAGTTGATCTATAAAAGTTGAATTAGAGGCATAATGACCAACCTTGGTAGGAAATTCCACCATCACTGTCCATTGGCATAATAGCTTGAGTATTGGGAGAACCATTTGTGGGATTAACAATATGAGTTAATTGTGGCATAGTAGCTTGAGCATTGGGAGGACCATTTGTTGGATCAACAGTACGAGTTAATTTTGGCATAAGATCTGCAAGTTTTACCTGAAATCAAAAAAACAATGAAATCGTGAGAAAAAAATCGTTCAAAGTCCAATACAATGTACGATATAATTGTCAAAATTTAAGACTACAAGTAAATCAATTTTTTTTCCTTTTTGGGATAAATAGGGTGATTGCAAGCAAATATTTGTCTGGAAGGTGTAGAGTACACAAGGTAATCATCCAGGAGTTAAAATGTGATTACACATATGAAGTACTTGAAGCATACTAACTGGCCCTACAGTTGGTGGGATTAATCAAAAATGGTCAGTAAAATTAAACAACAAAAAATATATTTCTATCTCTCAGGATTGATTGAACTGGGAATGAATTGAACCTTTTATGGATGTTTCAATTCATTCACAATTCAATCAATACTATACATGGGGCATATGGAAGAACAAAATCCATCGTTTAGTTAGTCTTACAATTCGGAAGAACAAAAGTTCTTGAAGAAACCCTTGGCTTGGAACCTTATCGCTTGAACTTGAAAAACTCTTCTATGAAGTTCTTGAAGTTGGAAGAAGAATCTTTATTCGAAACTCTAAGTTCATGAAGTGAAGAGAATCTTGAACTTGGAGCCTTTAGATATTGTGAATATTGAGAAATTCATTTCTTGAAGTTCCTGATCTTTAGGAGAAGAAAAAGTGGGGATCTTAGAGTCATAATACGTGTAATGATGTTATTAGGTTATAAGATGGACTTTGGAAAGTTATTTAAGGATAAAAGGCCAAAAATTGTCTTTTTTGGAAAGTCAAATAATCATAAAAATTGAAAAAAAAAAAAGACCTTTTGATGAGTTTTGATGGCCAAAATGGCGGTTTTAGGGCCCCATCGCTGAACCATTCGGTGGTAGAATGGGGACCTTGGGTCTCCCTTTTTGATAGTGTTTGGAGGTTTCCGAAATATTTTAGCGATCAAAATTGGCGGATTGCAGAAACGTTTGGCTGTCAAATTGATTGTCACCCAATTTTATAGATTCGATAAAGCTTTAGTAAAATGATCATAACTCTTTACTCCAAACTCCGATTAAGGTAAAATTAGATGCATTGAAAAAGTAATTTAAATATATATAATTTGATAGATTATGGGTCACCTAAATAGTTATATGATGAGAGATATGGTCATTTGAAGTTGACCCTTCTATGAACTCATATCGAAACTTAGCCGATGAAAAGGTTTTGAACTTGTCTTCACCTTGGGTGTTCCTTATGACATCAAACCACATCCAACATACTTCAAATACTTAGAAAGGACCTTAACATATATTCACCACTTGGATTTATTGACTCACCTAGTTTCATAGAATTTCATATCGGAACTTAATCAGTAAGGAAGGTTTTAACTCAACTTTGTGTTAAAGGATTTTTGTGACCTTCATGCATCTCAAATATATTATCCACTATAAAATAGGCTTTAATACCTACATTTATGGTTAGAATCACTTGGAATGATCCCATACGCATAATAGGAAAGTTTGAATCTTTGCTTAGAAATTTTCAATATGGTACAATATCTCCCCCTTGGGATCATTCATCCTCGAATGATGGGTACTGGAGATGGACTTGAGGCACGTATAACAATCAAGGCTCAATTTGATCAACCAATCAATCAATCAAACTCTCTAGACAATCAACAATTCAAGTTCTAGAATGGACATATTGTTTCAGATCACGAATAAGAATATTACCTTCAACTTCATCATTGAGGTGCACGAATGGAACATCAAGACTCAAACAATCGAATCATTCAAACTTCTGGGCAATCAACCTTTGAACTCAAGAATGAATATATCAACTCGTAAATAGGGAACTCCCTAACTAGAAGGCAACTTACCAGGGATGAGAAAAGGGTTACAATACTGAATGCTCCCATTAACTTTCCTCATGACTTCAAGAGATAATCACTTGTCTAATACAGAGGTAGGAATACTTCGTATCAAGAGCTAGGGTCGATGACTTCCAAGCTTGGTGACTCTCCTTGACCACGCTCTCCTCTTCGTGTACCACACTTCATTAATTAAAGCCTATATCTCTCATCAAAGCCTAAGTGTGTTGCATACTTATCAAGTTCAAACTAAGCTCAAAGTCACAGCGTGCTACCCATAAGATGACCACACTCATTTAAATCTAACCTACTCGATTTTCATTCTATACTTTTCTATGGACTTTTCACTTAAAGGATGTTACTCCTTATTATCGCTTCAATACACCTACTCAACACCCTCACCCTGAGGTCACGAATAACCTACTATAATCATTTACATTAGGACACTCACATATTCAAGCCTATCATTCTAACCACTTTATACCCTTTTGAGGACAACATCTCCTAAGAGTCTCCAAGCCTAACATAGCACGTCTACGCCCGCAATTGCATTACTCTAGTCAAGAGATACACCTATGTTCTCTTACCTATCTGTTGCATACATCAAGACTTCATCTCACTCATCCTCCACATTTATAACCTTAAATGGAATCAGTACAACATCTTTATCATAATCAGGAATACTAACTCTCTCCCATCAGCCATAACTTATCTACTATCATCAAAAATTCTATCAAGATTGAAAAGGAAGATCATTGAAAGGGCTTAGAATGAAAAATCATTAGCATAATTCAATCAAGACATCCAATCTGAGAACGTTCATGTCATAATATGATCTCCCTCATCTTTCTAGGGTTCGAGGAGGAAGCCACCTTGTGGGAGATATAGTAATCTTCACTTGGGAGAGTGTTGAGAAGGGACTAATAGATGTTATAAGTATGATCACATATCTAGAAGGAGTATTCGATATGGACACAAAGTGAGGGAAGTGACAAGGCCCAATTTTCTTCGACGACAGCACCAATCTGAGCTAAGCAAAAAGGTGCTACATCAGGTAGAAGTGGAGGCACAAAATGTTTGTATGCTATGGACCGATCACCAAGATTAAGAGAACTCACCCAAATATTGTCACTAGTATGCTTCGACTCTTTATATGTGATATGTATGCTTTGCTTGATCCGGTGTAACCTTATTTTTTATGACCCCTTATATGGCCAATAACTTTGAGATCCTTCCTGAGTGTCTTCTTAAGCCCTTTAGTGTTTTTACTCTTATCGGTGAGTCTATCCTTGTTGAGATAGTCTATAGAGACTGTAGTATGTGTATCAATTATAGAGATACATTGGCCGGCCTGGTTGAGCTAGACAAAATTGGTATTAATATGATTCTTGGCATGGATTGGCTTAATACCTATTATGCCTTCATCAATTGTAAAACTCGAACTATCCAGTTTCAGTTTCCAAATGAGCCTATTACAGAGTGGAAGGGTAGTCCTATAGTGTCTAAAGGTAAATTTATTTTCTACCTTAGTGCCAGAAAGCTAATCTCCAAAGGGTGTATCTACCATATAGTTTGAGTTAAAAATGACAGTGTGGAGCCTCTATCTCTAAATTTGTCCTGATTGTCAACAAGTTTCTTGAAGTATTTCCTATTGATCTACTTGAAGTCCTTCTTGATAGGTAAATTGACTTTGGAATTGACGTCTTTCCTGATATGCAACCCATTTCTTTTCTTTTATATAAAATGGCCCCTGTGAGCTTAAGGAGTTGAAAGAGTAGTTGATGAATTTGTCATAGAAGGGATTCATTTGGTCATGCATCTCACCTTGGGATACTCCTATCCTATTCATATTAAAGAAATATGGGTCCCTTAGAATGTGCACTGATTATTGATAACTGAACAAGATCACTATAAAGAACAAGTATCCTCTCCCCAGGATAAATGATTTGTTTGATCAACTTCAGGGTGCCACTTGTTTCTCAAAGATAGATCTCAGGTCTGACTACCATCAGTTGAAGACAAGGGAATATGATATCCCGAAGACAGTGTTAGGACTTATTATGGTCATTTTGAATTCCTAGTGATGTCCTTTTGATTGACTAATGCACCTGAAGTATTTATGGATCTCATGAACTGATTGTTTAAGTCATATGTAGATATATTTGTGATTGTACTTATAGATGACATATCTTTCAACTGCATAAGTGAGGAAGAGCGTGGCAAGCATCTTAGGATTGTTCTTCAAACTCTCAAGGACAGGGAGTTATATGCAAAGTTTCTAAAAATGTGAATTTTGGCTAACCTCAATAGCGTTCCTTCTCCATATTATATCCTGAGATGGTATTCGAGTTTACACCTAGAAAATTGAGGCAGTAAAGAATTGGCCAAGACCCACATCGCTGACTGATATAAGAAGTGTATTAGGTTTGGCTAGCTACTACTGATACGTTATGAATTTACAACACTTTCGCCACCCAAAATTGTAGATAATTATGGATCCCAAGCACATTTTGGGTTTATTGAAATGCCCTAAAAACACCCCAAAAATATGCTTCGGAAATGCCTATAATCATAATTTCTATATATCTTAAAATTTGTGCACGATATCGCTTGATCAGGGGAAAAATTGAGTGGGAAATGAGTATAACCTCGATTTTGGAGGATTCATAGAGAAAAATAATTTTCGTAAAATTTTCTTATCTAGTGTGCATCCGAGACCAGGCCGCGACGTGGACTAGGCGCGAATCAGTGTAAAATTGCCCTCTGTGATAGGTCTGCATCGTGCACCTGACGTGGACTTAATTTTCTATTCCGGCCCAAGGGCTTTAGGGTCATAGCCCCATGCCCACTTATGCATGAAAATACCTATACTTAGTCATTTTTCAACTCTATGTCACTCAAGACCCTCTCAAAAACCACTTCAAGACTTAACCAAATATTTCATCCAAATTCAAGTGCTCAAGCTTAAATCCGGATCTCAAGAACTACATTCAAGCTTCAAGTCTCCTTCAAGTCCACATCAAGAAAACCCAAGATTAAGGTATGTGAGTTTCATCCATTGGGTCCTTTCACCCATGGAGCTTAATCTCCATATTTATGAAAATTGCATATTTTCAAGTTGTATTATCTATGGGTATCTTCTATTATGGATTATGAGTATAAATTATGTTGGGATTTTATGAAATGTTGATTTATTATACATGGCTATCCATTTCAAGTTTGTACTATGAATGGGTTTCGTCTATTGAGACTATGCATGTTTTAAGCTATGAAACTATAATCTAATTATGAGAATTGATGATGGTTTTCGAGGTACTCTATATGAGGGTTTTACTATGTGTTGTGGGTTGATTCATATTGAGTTTTCTCATATTATTTCACTCTTGAATTGCATGATTTTGAACTAGCATTATACACCTATCAAGTGTTCGATAAGATGTCTTTTCAAGGATTCTTAAAGTTATTGATAATCTATTGCATGATTTATGAGTCAACTAACTTTATGATGATTTTAGGCTTTCAAAAATGTATTGAATTCATGAAAATTTCTATGATATTGTAAATGTCGATTTAAGCCCTTTTTTTCAAAGATTTTACCACTTGTGAGCCTTTGATGTTAATGCAAGGATAATATTTGATGATTATCTATTCTTATGTTTTAAATTTAGGCTCACCATTAGAGGTTAAAGATGTTTTAGAGCTATTCATTTCATATTTCCAAGTTTCTTACAAATTGCTAAAGTATGATTATTTCAATTATTTCGTGGGATTAGGCTTACATTGATGGATGGAGGGTTTGCTCTCTTTCCTCAAACTATATGCCAACATAGGAGTATACTTCACCCTTGCCTTACTAGTGGATCCATTTAGTGCACTCTCTCTTGAGATTCTTCCCTAAATGGGTCATGTTCCCGTAAAGCGAAGCTTCATAATGAAATCCTTTCCGAAATGGTTCATGTTCCAATAAGGAGGGTTACTTCATATGAAATGGGTCATGTTCCCATAAGGTGAAGTATGGTTTACCTTGGCAAGTAGACCACCTCTTTATTGATGAGGGAAAATTATCGAGATTCCAAGTTGTAGCTCATTTAGTCTTATTCTTTGCCAGTTAAGGTCTCTTCCAACATATGTATTATGATCTATACTAGTTGAATGATTTATGAGCGTGTTTTACTTTATGCATTGACCATGCATACCATATTGAGATTACACTTATCAATTGTCTATTATTATACATTTTCATTATATTAGCTTATGCCTTGCTATATTACATCCTACATACTTAGTACATTCAAATGTACTACTGCATACTTTATGCCTACATGATATCACTATATAAGGGCAGGAGCTCCTCTTGATCATCCCCCACATGGTTAGTGAGATTATTCGAAGACAAGCTTTGTGAGTCCTCAAGTTCAAGGACACCGTCTACTATTCCCTTGTTATTTCTAAGACTTCTTTATGTTGAACATTTGACATTATGAGGGTGAACCCAGAAAGTGTCTTAGCCCCTACTCCATTCTAAATTTAGAGGTGTTATTAGAATGTTATGATGTATTTATGCTATAGGCTTGACTTTTTATGCTTTTATGATATCAAAGACTTCCCTTGTTCCCGCTTTCCCTTTTATTATCTCTTATTGTTGTTATTTTTCTTCTGCGACTAAGAATGTATGATTGATATGCTAAGAGGCTTGTTTGGGTTCCTTCGAGTTCACCATTCGGCGTGTCACGTCTAGGACCTAGGCTTGTATCGTGACATTTATGATGTATGTTTTGTTCTAGTGTGCAATAAAGCATGTGAAAGCATGATTTTGGATGATTTAAGAAAGCTGAGTGGAAAATTACAGTGGTGCCCTTATACGGAACCTACTATGGGTCGTAGAGCACACCACGCCTCGTGGTAGGCTATCGTGGAACATGCATAGGAATAAATAAAAGAGATAAATTCAAGTTGGGTTCCATATCATGAAGGATAGGTGCTAAAGTTGGGAAAAAAGAGTCGAATCCAAGTAAAACTTGCACGGAACCCTTCACGAGTTGTGGAGACCACTACAAACTAGAAAAGGTCTTGTAAAGTGACAGTAGCACTGAAATTTGATACTATCCACCATGGGCCATGGAATGCAACACATGCCATGGTGAGTGCCCGCGATGGCGAAGACCAGAAAACTGAAAATTGCAAGTGACACACAATGAAGTCCTTCACGGACCATGGTGTGCACTATGAATTATGAAGGTTGTCTGCGATCCATGTCAAACCAATTTTCCTATTTTTATTAGGATTAGGTTTTCAATGAGTATTAATAGCAATTTTATTTATTTTATTATTATTATTGAGTTGGGTGAGTTGGCACACTCTGATAATCATCAAGATTATGGTTACTGCAGGCATTTTTGAGTTAAAGAGGTTAGACATGCTATTAGTAGGATGACGAGAGGGAAGGCGCTCGGACCCGATGAGATTTTGGTGGATTTTTGGAAGAGCTTGGGAAAGTCTAGTATGGAGTGGTTGACTAGATTGTTCAATGTTATTATGAAGAGTGCTAAGATACCCGATGAATGGAGGAGGAGCACAATGATTCCATTATATAAGAACAAGGTGATATTCAAAATTGTTATAATTACAAGGGTATGAAGTTGTTAAGCAACACTATGAAGGTTTGGGATTAGGTGGTAGATATGAGAGTGAGAAAAGGAGTGCCTATTTTAGAGAACCAGTTTGTCGTCATGCCGGGGCAGTCAACTACTGAAGCAATTCATCTGGTTCATAGATTAGTGGAGAAATATAGAGAAAGAAAGAATGGCCTTCAAATTGTGTTCATTGATCTCGAGAAGGCCTACAACAAAGTTTTGAGGGCTATTCTGTGGAGGTGTCTAGAGGCGAAAGGTGTTCCAGTAGTGTATATTAGGGTAATAAAAGACATGTATAAGAGCCAAATCTCAAGTAAGAATGGTGGGAGGAGACTCAGAGTATTTTCTTGTTGAGATGGGACTTCATCAAGGGTTAGTGTTGAGCCCTTTTATTGGCCTTACTAATGGATGAGTTGACACGATCTATCCAAGAGGAGGCTCCACAGTATATGCTATTTGCGAATGGCATAGTCTTGATTGATGAGACAGGCTAACGTTAATAATAGATTGGATTACTTGGGGCACAAATTTAGTGTTGTGAGGGATGAAGTAGACATCGAGGTGAGCCTTGCCACTCAATCTATTCCCAAGAGAGAAAACTTTAAAACCTTGGATTAGCCATCCAGAATAGTGGCGATATCAATGATGATGTCACATATCATATTGGGCAGCATGAATGAAATGGAGGCTTGCCTTTGGAGTATTTTGTGATAAGAACATACCACTAAAACGTAAGTTTAAGTTTTACAGAATAGTGGTCAGTCCATCTTCGCTATATGGGGTAGAGTGTTGGCCAATCAAAAACTCACATGTTCAGAAGATGTAAGTCACGAAGCTGAGGATGTTGAGATGGATGTGTGGACATACCACAAGTGATAAGATTAGGAATGAGACCATTCGGGAGAAGTTAGAGGTGGCCCCTATAGGTGACAAGATGAAGGGTGTGAGACTGCAATAGTTTGGACATGTGCATATAAGAAGTACTGATGCTCCTGTTAGGAGGTGTAAGAGGTTGGATTTAGGAATTTCACGGAGGGGTAGAGGTAGACCGAAAGAATACTAGTGGGAGGTGATTAGACAAGATATGGTGAAACTCCATCTCACGAGAACATGACCTTAGATAGAATGGAGTAGAGGTCGCGTATTAGGGTCGATGGCTAATAGGCTAGTAGGGGTAGGTTGATGTATGGCCTTGTGATATAGTAGGTTAGTAAGAGTAGTCGATTTTGTCTGATGTTGCCATTATCCATCTTATATTTGTCACTTCTTTGTTAACTTTATTACTATTACATTTTCGTATTTACATACTACCGTTTGTTGTTTATTATTAGTCGTTCTTCCTTTTTCTGTTCTTCCTTTTTTTCCATATCTAGTATTTTCTTCTTATAGGGCTTGATTCTTGAGACGAAGGTTTCCCAAAAATAGTCGTCTATCTCTACGAGGTAGTGGTGAGGTCTGCGTACATTTTACCCTCCCTAGACCCTACTTGTGGGATCACACTGGGTATGTTTTATTATTGTTATTATTGACTGTTGGAATGACTTGTACAATAGAAAAAACAAGACCTATTGGACATTTGAAACTTAATATCACTATTTTTATATTCTTTAACGGATTTTCGATTTGTGGTTTACATACTTTCTTCTATGTAGTGCTGCAACTATGAATTTTTCATCTCTATTTGGATTTCTTACACTAAATATGCATAGCTAAGTCTACAACTAGGGTTGTGAAAATCATTAAAAAATATAATAAGGTAGGTAAACATGTAGGGCATATTTTAAGGATTAATCTACAAGTATTATGATTATCTTCATCTAAATAGCCTTCTTAATGAGTACACACATTGAGATCTTACCCATATTCATTGCTTGTCCAAGAGTAAAGATGTAATTAGGAAAAGGTAATCATAATGAGGATTTGAGAGAGTGATCTTTCGTCTAATTTACTAGAGCCTGAGTGGAAAAGGTACATTGAGACCGATAAGGCTTAGAAAAAATACATTCAAACTTCAAGATGAGAGGAATGAAATACATCTAAGATGGACTAAGAGATGAATTAGATATTAATCAACTTACTAGGTTTTGCATGCATCACAATAAATGAGTGTCTAAACACGTAATTCCTAATAAGTTATTGGTCGTGGGGAACACAATCCTAACTCAAGTCTCATTCTATCTACAACAAGTTCTTCCCCAATTTTACTCATTATTACTGCTACTAGTTTTAACAAACCGCCAATTTACTTTATATATTATTGTTTTCTGGAAACAGGATAGCTATTTGATTTGTTTCAATGTATTCTCTGTGGGATCGACCCTAACTCTTCTTTGGGTAAATAGACTGCTAAGGATCGTCCATAATTTGTAAAAGGAGTATGCTTGAACTTTATCAACTATAGACAATTTGTTGAAGGGTTCTAATCTATATCATCATCATTGACTGAACTAACTCAAAACAAGGTTAAGTTTCAATGGTCTGATGCTTACAAGAAATGTTTCTAGGAATGAAGACCAGATTGAGTACTACTATAGTATTGACCCTACTTGATAGGACACAAGGTTTCATGATTTATTATAATGTGTCCAGAGCTGAGTCTGGTTGTGTGCTGATGTAGAAAGGAAAAGTCATAGCTTATGCATCCAGACCAATTAAGATTCATGAGAGAAACTAATCAACTTATGATCATGAGATAGTGGATGTGTATTTGCACTCAAGATCTGGCGTGACTATTTATATAGAGTACATGTGGATGCGTTCATCCGCAATAAGAATTTGCAATGTACCTTCAGTCAGAAGCAGCTCAACATGAGGTAGCGAGATGGCTGGAGTTGCTCAAGAATTATGATGTAAGTATTCTATACCATCCATGTAAAGATAATGGTGTTACTGATGCTCTTAATAGGTTGTCTATGAGAAGTACTCCCCATCTTGAGAAGGGTAAGAAGGGGTTGTCTAAAATGGTGCATAGACTTGCCCGATTGGAGTCCACTATTATGTCCCCATGAAGGTGGAGTCATTATTCAAAATGTGCTTACATCATCTAATGTGGTGGAAATAAAGGAAAATCAAGACCAAGACCATGTTCTGCTCCAGATAAAAGGAAGATTTGTATAAATAAAAGGTGATAGTCTTTACCAATGAGGGAGAAGGTGTGTTAAGATACCAAGGTAAGTTGTCCGTGCCAAGCGTTGATGGTATTCAATAAATGAATATAGTAGAAGCTCATAGCTCCAGGTATTCCATGTATCCTGGCTTTATAAATATGTACCATGACTTCAGAGAAGTAGATTGGTGGAGTGAAATGAATAGAGATATTGCTAACTTTGTTTCAAAGTACCTAAAATGTCAATAAATAAAGTTAAGAATCAGAGGTCTTGTGGATTGGCTCAAAATATAGAGGTTCTAGAGTGAAATTGAGAGATGATAAATAAGTACTTCATAATAGGCTTGCTGAAGTCTCATAGTTAACATAATCTGATTTGGGTGATTGTGCATAATATGACTAAATCGGCCCACTTCTTGGCAATAAAGACGATTAACACTGTAGAAGATTATGCCAGATTATATAATTTAGAGATTGTCAGGTTGCATGGAGTTCTTTTGTCTATCAACACGGATAGAGGAATCCAATTTATTGCTCAGTTTTGGAAGTCCTTTCAGAAAGGACTAGATTCAGAGGTGAATCTTAGTACTGGTTTCCACCCTCAGAGATATGGCTAGGTAGAATGCATAATTTAGACTCTATAGGACATGTTGAGGGCCTATTTCATCGACTTTAAAGATAATTTGTGGATGATTGCTGACCTCTCTTTGAAGTTGCATATAATAATAGCTTACATTCTATTATTCATATGGCACCCTATGAAGCCCTCTATAGGAGAAGGTGTAGATCGCCAATTGGTTGGTTTGATATTGGTAAAGCTGATTTATCAGAGCTCATTTGATTTACCAAACTATGAAGAAGGTAAAGATCATTTAGGATGGGCTGAAAACAACACAAAGGCTGACAAACATCCTATACTGATGTGAGAAGGAGAGATTTGGAATTTGAGGTAAATGATTTGGTGTACTTGACAGTGTCACCCATGAAGAGTGTTATGAGGTTTGAAAAGAAAGGAAAGCTTACGTCTCGATATATTGGTCCTGATCAGATTATGAAGATAGTTGGTAATGTGGCATATGAGTTAGAGTTACCCCATGAGTTGGCCGCTATTCATCTGTTGTTTCACATCTTAATGCTTAAGAAGTGTTTGGGAGATCCTTCATTGGTAGTTCCTATAGAGAATACTGGAATCAAGGATGGATTTCCCTATGAAGATATTTTGGTCCAAAATCTTATGGTCGAGTTCATAAATTGAGGACCAAAGAGATTGTCAGTCAAAATCTTGTAGAAAAATCAATTCATATAGAAAGTCACATGGGAAATTGAGGATGATATTCTTTCTTCTCTAGAAGGTGATTTGGCCCATTTTTTCAAAGGACAAATACTCACACTTATTCGTGCCAAATAGTGAGGATAGTTTACGTAATATTCCTTTTCTTGATTTGAATTGATGTGTTCATTCTTGCGTTTGAATAGGTGGTTTTCTTGAAATGATTGAATGTTTGAGAAATTGAGTCTTGAGTTATATTTGTGCCTTGAGTTTATCCTAGCTTAATATTATTTGAGGAGGAATGATCCCAAGGGAGAGATATTATAACACTCCGAAGTATCCTAGCTTAAGATCGAGCCAAACGTAACATCCCAAGCAGCTTTAGCTAAGATCGAACCAAAAAATCAAAAAAGTTTTAAAAAAAATAAGTACAAAAATAGTTTGGTGAAATTTTTGGTCAAGGGATTAAGATAATTTTTCATGAAAAGATTTCATAACTAGAATAGTACGCGAACTATCCACATCATAGACTTGGTCAATTCTCATTAAAAATCACCATAAATGTTTTTTGGAAAAAATGAACTATTGCAGAATACGTTTGTGATGCATACTTGTTTCATGACATGTCAAATTTTTTGTCCAATCTCAGTTTTAATGAAGGGAATTTGGTCTTTTTTCAATCAATCCTACACCAGACCCACACCATTTTAAGATTGGAACTGACCTCATATCAGTTCCAAAATATTTTTTTTCTATCATTAACGTTCTAAAACATTGAGAACATTGAATTAGGAGAAAACAAAGGCTAGAGTTCAAGAGAATCAAGTCAGATCTTCAATTTTGGAGTATTTAATCTTCATTCTAGGCATGTAAGGCCAACTAAAATATTATATTGAGTTTATCCACAAGCCTGGCTTCATAGTTTAGTTTAATTGAGGTCAAGTTGAATTTTCAAGTCTCCTATGAATGAATTCTGGAGAATCATCCTAAATTTAGTAAACCCTTGAATATTATTGTATAATTTGATGTATTTATGATTTAAGTACTTAAAGCAACTGTTTTGTACCTTTTTCCGCATGAACCCTAATTAAATGTTGCTTACAAATTGGTAAATCTTCGTATTGATTACAATATAAAGTATGAATTGTGAATGTCCTCAATGAGAATGAGATAAACATGAATGTGGTCTGAGTAGTCTTTGAAGACCCTATCTTTTTCTTTTCTATATGATCAAGATATTTGAATATAAATTAATATTGAACAAAATATATATATGTATTGTTCTTAAAAGATGGGAATGAGTTGAAAGAATGCTTGGTTGAATGAGTTGATTGTTGAATTGATAAGAGTCTAGTGACACTAATTGAATTGATTGGTTTAGAGTTTTATGAGCACATCGAGTCTTGGAAGTAGTATTGAGCATGAATTGGGTAAAAGTAAATAACCACTCAAATCTAATAAGCTAAATAGCCAGCGTACGAGATGATTGAATCATTAAAGTGAGACGTTTTTAATTGTCCCAAAAAAAGAGTTGACTTGACTTTGAATCCAATGATAGTGATTCATCCCTTACCTTAGCAAAGTATTGGATAAATGTGGTAACAACATCGCTTCATTGTAAACCATTGGCTTATAGGTGATGGTTGTTGGTTAGAGAAACTTCCAAATAGAACATGATAGTACTCGAATGATTGGATTTAGTCATCTATTATTGAGCTTTCTTACAATATGTTTACTTGATAACTTATGTTATTTTACTGAGTTGAGTTATCTGAGTTGAATATATCTTGAGCCTGTTATTTTTTTTTCTAGCTCTTTTATATATCATACATTTCATGTACTAACATCATTTGTTGTTACATCATCTTATGATGCAGATACTAGTGTTACATATCATTAGCAAGCACTTTGTTGATGATCTATTTCTTCTAAGATATTGTGGTGAGACCTCCTAGCACTTGGAGTGTCCATTTATGCTTTCTCCTTACAGTTAGCATTTTTATTTCTTTGAAGTAGCCATGAATCTGTCATTGGCACCACCTAGATGTTAAGACATAGAGGCTTCATACATAATGAAGGATTAGAGTTGATGTTCTTATTTCTTAGACTTGTTCATTAAACTATATCTTATAGTAATGAATGATTTTAACTAGTTGATTTAAAACTATTGATTTACTAAGTTAATTATCGACTAGCCCACCAGAATGTTTCCGTTATACTTAAACTGAGTCTTCTACTGTTGATTGAATGAGTGACTTATTCAAGTGGTTCGCTTGGGGACTACCAATGATTTTCGAGTTCCGGCTAGGCTTAGGTTACCCTCATGGCTATACAATTCCTTGCTTCTAAAATTTCCATCAGATCAAAGTTTCTGAATGACATAATTCTCACGTCAAAAGAATAAATTAGATTAAGAAAGTTGAAGAAAGATTGACGACAAAATATATAATCAATGAATCTCCCTAATGAGATCAATATGGGCAATGGCTACATATAGATGTCTTAAATCTCATAGCAGTTTAATTTCCCTATGGAGGAATATGGATACATATGTATGTTGAAGCAAATAACATTTGTGTAACAAAGAGACACTTGCTAAATGAAAATACCCTTTCTTTAGTAAAAGGCCAAGAGCCAACCGCTGCAATTAGAAAACATACCTTTTTCTTTTTATTTTTCCTTGAAAAATGATCTCCTCCATGCTTCCCATTTTTCTGTTTCCATAAAAGTGGAAAAAAGAAAGGAAAAGAGCAGTCAAATGTAGTAACATCACGGGGAAAAATTGATTTATCTTCCAAAATAAGACATTCTAAAGTCTTCTTGCTTCTCAAACAAAATTATTGTAAGAATACAATATACATAAATGGATATCCATTTCTCTTTTTTATTATTATTAAGTTGGGTTAATCAATTTATAAGCCAGAAACTATTTCAAAATGTCTTATCATGGTGATTGTTTACTTCTAACTATGTTTTTTAGTATTCTATTTCACTGTAAAGAATCCATTAATCACTACATTCTCGATCAATCTATCATTCTGTGGTCGCAAGATAAGCTTGGTTACCCACTCTCTCAATCTTCTGGTGAAAACAATGTTTATTAACTCTAGGTTCCATTTATCCTTGCCCAATCAAACACTATAGCCTTTAGGTTCAACACTAAGCATATAGATCGGAAGTTAGTTTATTTTGTACCCTTGATATATCTATTCATTGTCTATTTCATCTTATGTCAGGCAAATTGGCATATATTTTAGTCAGTATTACCTAGTATTATTCATTTGGTTTGTGCATCATCAAGTTCCTTTACTGTTGTGTTATTAATTGGCTATAGTCTATTTGTTACCTTGTCTGCATTATTGACTCTTGTCTTCATTGGAGTAGTATCTTCTGTTTAGCTTTGCATCTTCTTAGTGATTGTGGTGGTCAATACGGGAACAGGGTCATGTCTTGAATCCCGACATAGGGTGAGAGGTAGGAGTAGCAAGTGCTGTAAAGGGGCATCTGTGCTATGAGGGGGGTCTTGGAACATTGGCAGTTTGATGAATAAGTCTATAAAGCTAGTGAAGATTCTTAAGAAGAAAAATATCAACATACCTTGCATTCAAAAGACTAAGTGGTTGGGTTTCAAGCTTGAGATGTGGACGGTTATGGTACTCAGAAGGCTAGAGGGATAGAAATGGAGTTGGTGTATTAGTAGATAAGGAGCTTGGGGAGTAAGTTGTGAAGGTTAGAAGGATCAATGATACGATATTGATGATCAAGCTAGTCGTGGAAGGTCTTAACATGAGCATTATTAGTGCTTATACACCATAGCAGGATTTGGACGAGGTGGTAACGGGTATTACCTCATTCCAAGAAAGTATTTATTGACAAGATTTCAATGGTCACATTGAGTCGACCACTAGGGTTATAATGGTGTGCATAGAGGTTTTGGATATGGGGTAAGTAATGGAGGAGGAGCGTCGCTAGGGGATTTTGCTAAAGTTTTGGATATTGTGGTCATTAATTCATGCTTTTCCAAAATAGAAGACCACTTAGTTATGTTTGGTCGTGCAGTGGCTAAAACTCAAGTTGACTATCTACTCCTTCGAAAGGGCGATAGAGGACTTTGTAAGGATTGTAAAGTTATCCCAGATGATAATCTTAATACTAACTTAAACTTCTGATGATGGACTTAGGAATTAAGAGAGAGGAGAAAAAGAAGATTTTGTATGAATGATCAAGGATCAAATGGGGTGGTTTGACCCCTACACGTGTTTGCGAGATGAAGGTGAATTTAGAGGTGATAGAGACATAGGAGAGTAATGGTGATGCAAATGATATGTGGGATAAGACACTAATTGCATTAGGGAAGCGGCAAGAGAGGTTCTTGGAGTTTTAAGGGGAATTTTTGTGCCATCTAGAGGACTGTTGATAGAATAGAGACGTTCAAGGAAAGGTGGACGCTAAGAAAGATTCTCATGTTAAGTTGGAAGAGAGCAAAGATGAGGAGGAAAGGCGTACGAACACAGAAAGGTATAAACCTACTAAAAAGAACGAAGTTAGTGGTCATGATGGCAAAAAGGGAAACTTTTGAACAATTATATATAACGCTAAGGAAAAAGGTGGTGACAAAAAGTTATAAAGACCTGATAAGAAAAGAGAGAGGAACGCTCATGACATGGATAAAGTGAAATGTGTCAAAGATGAGGATGGTAGAGCACTGGTGGAAGAGAAGAGGAACACATTAGATAATGATGGCAAGCTTACTTCTATATACTCTTTAATGAAAAACAAAAGGATAGGGATATAGTTAGGTGATCTAGAGGGCTCAAGGAGTAAGTGAATTTTAGTTAATACAAATATTTTAAAGTTGAGAAGGTTAACAATGTTATGCATAAGATGAGATGAGGTAGAGCAATAAGGCCGGATGAAATTCCAATGGGATTTTGAAAGAGCATTAGCAATACAGTTTTAGACAGGCCAACTAGGTTTATTAATGTCATTTTTAAGATGGTGAGTATTCCTGATGAATGGAGGTAGAGTACAAATATTTTGTTGTCCACAAACAAGGGCACTATCAAAAATTGCAACAATTATAAGGGTATTAAGTTGTTGAGTGACACCTTGAAAGTTTGGGAGAGGATGGTGGAGTCAAGGGTAAGGAAGGGTGTGTCTACTTTTGAGAATTAATTTGGGTTCATGCTAGGAGGTCCAACTATTGAAACCATTCCTCTCATTAGGAGATTGATAGAGAAATATAGAAAGAGAAAAAGGGATTTGCATATGGTGTTCACTGATCCTAAAAAGGTCTACAATAAAGTCCTATGAGAAGTCCTTTGGCTTTGTTTGGAGTCCAAAGATGTACCGATGATGTGCATTAGAGCAATAAAACGCATGTATGATGGAACCAAAATTAGGTAAGAACAATGGGAAGAGATTCAAAATACTTTCTGATTGAGGTAGGGTTGCACCAGGGATCAACACTGAGCTCATTTTTTGCCGCAGTGATAGATAAATTGATGTGGCACATTTAGGGTGAGGTTACATGGTGTATATTATTTACATATTATTTTATTCTAATTAAAGAGACTTGCGATCGAGTCAATGATAGACTAGAAAGGCAGAGATTAGACTTTGGATTCTAATCAGGTTAGGTTGAGCAGGACCAAATTCAGTAGTGAGATGCATCAGACAAGCATGAAAGTGAGACTTGATACTGAAGTTATCCCCAAGAGTGAAATATTTAGTATCTAGGGTCTAAAACTAATAAGTTGGGGAGATTGATGATGAAGTCACACATTGCATTGGTGTAGCATAGATAAAATGGAAGTTTGCATATAGCATCTTGTATGACAAGATGATATCACCTAAGGTTAAAGGTAAGTTTTATAGAATGGTGGTTAGATCGAGTTTCTTATAAGGGGTGAAAAGCTGGCAAATCATGAATTCACATATTCATAAAATGTGAGTGGCAAAAATGATAATTTTGAGATAGATGTGTGAGCATATCAGAAGTGATTAAATCAAGGATAAGAATATTTAAGACAAAGAAGGAGTGACCTTCATGGTCGACAAGATGAAGAAAAAGAGATTGAAATGATTTGGGCATGTGTAAAGAAGATGTAAGGATTTCCTAGTAAAACAGTGTGAGAAGTTTAATATAGAGGGAACAAAGAGTGGACAAGGTAGTCCTAAGAAGTATTAGAGAGACGTGATCAGGAAGGACACGAAGCATCTTTAGTTTACCAAGTACATGACCTTAGATAGGAAGGTACAGAGGTCATATACTAGAAATAAAAGGCTAGTAGGTAGTAGAGGGGTGTCGTTGCTTTTAGAAGATGTAGGCTTGTTTGTTTTATCATTGTACTGGTTGTATTATGTTTACCTATATTAGCTATCATCATTTATTATTTAATGTGTTATGATTATCATACTATTATGTTGTTCTTGTTCATTTGTGATAAGCTTTGCGTTATTTTCTTTGTTAGTTGATATATTTTGTACACTATTTTCTTCTTTTTTTATACTTGAATTTTGTTGCTTTTGAGCTGAGGGTCTTTCAAAATAGTTTCTCTACCTCCATGAAGTAATGGTAAGATCTGTGTAACTCTAACCTCCCAGACCCCACTTATAAAATTACTCTAAATATATTAGTGTTGTTGTTGTTTTAAAATTCTTGTGTACGTTGTCAATGTTTTTCAAACAGTGTCACAGTAAGGGATATCTTTTTTTCCAATCCTTCAAAAATTCTCATGATAGAAATAAAAAGAATACTTTTATTTCACCCGTAATTTTTTCCCACCCATGTAAATTTTGTTTGAAAGTCTTACGTAAGATTGATGCTCCTACCCCTATCCTAAGTCCCTCTACACCCTAAAAACACTAATTATTTGGTCAGCCTTAAGAAAATATGTTCTTAATCTTAGACACTCCCAAGTCTGCATCTTCTTGAATTCAAATCAAGACAAGCAACCTAATTATGTAAAGGAGATTAATGTTCTCCTGACCAATCTCTTATCAAGTCCTACTTTTGATGATTACATCCTAAGGGGCATGTCAAAAGGATTTGTAATTCAAGCAATATAAATATATCAATTATGGAGAGAATAACAAGTTTACTTTAAACCTAAAATTCACATGAATAAATAGTTAAAATTTATATGAAGTCATAAGACTTACACTCATCCATTTACATCTGAATATTACATCTCGTAAACACTTGTCTTTTAACTGCATTGCAATTTGAGCATAACAGTGCATTGCATTTTTTGATGAGTATCTGCAGAAATAACATTTTAGTGCTAGTTTAGGCATAACATTCACCAAAATTAAAATAAGAAAATAAAAAGCAAAAAGTGATAAAGATGATATGACAAAAGTATTATTCGAGAATCCAAAAGCAAAAAGATGAAAATAGTGATTCCTCATAAAATGACCAACAAATAATTGATAGTTAGCAAAATAGTTAACAACCTTTTTTTTTCCATCCACAACAAAAAATCGGTACTATTCTAACCCTGAATATCTAGGCGACTCAAACCCTAAAACTATAAATTGAATGGTGAAAATGTTCAACCAATTGTCAATGACTAATAAGTCATAACATTGTATGTTTTATCCCATGACATCAAATGCTAAAATCTTTTGATGAGCAATGACTAAAAATTCATAGATGAAAATTATAGTGCTTTGAAAACATAGTATGAGTGGCATACTTGGTGAGCAATTCTTCAATAATGGATTGTTCTTCGGGAGTCCATTCATCATTAAGGTATGCACTGTGCTTGAGCGGTGCCATCAAAATACCAAGAAAATTAATCTCTCTTACTCTCCTCCTTCTATTCGTGAAAATGTATCTGAAAAAA